>LIEC01010782.1:0-12172 GCA_001925005.1 Drosera capensis
TTGTTGCGCCCATGACTGAAGTCCATCCATAAAGTAGATGAGCTTGTCTTCTTCCGACATGTTCGGGATCTGAAATAGTAACTCCGTGAAGTTCCTCACGTAATCCCGAATGCTGCCCGTTTGCTTCAATTTCCGAAGGTTTAGCTTGGCTTCATATTGGGCATTCTCCGGATAGAAATGGAACTTGAGATCTTTCTTGAAGTCTTCCCAAGTATCCATTGTGAAGACACCCGCTTGGATGTCATTATAACGACGACGCCACCACATGGTCGTCGTGTCAGAGAGAAAGAGCGCAGCCGTCTTGATATTCATCTCCTCGGTCTCTATACCCATGTGATCAAAGTATTGATCCATGTTGAAGAGAAAAGCATCAATCTCTTTGGCATCTCGTTTCCCCGAGAACGCCTTTGGTTTGGGAGCGTCAATGCGTGGTGCCTTACCAACGACGTTGGCGCCCCCATTCGCTATGGCCGCCCTGCATAGCAAAACATCCTCCTTGATGACCTTCACCTCCTCTTGAAGAGAGGTTACAGCCATACGAATATCATCAACCTGCGCTTGGAACTCAACTCGAAGTTTGTCCATTAATGAGTTAAGGATCCCTTGCAACTCACCTTTGAATGCTTCCTCCCGTGCATCAATGGCTTCATTGGTTGGGACATCGTCCTCTAATCTCGCCACCATCCTATCCATGATATCCTCCACCCTCCCGAGTCGTGACTTGAGAGATGTTAGGACATCCTTCGACTTGGCCCTCCCCTTGCGTATGGTGACGTTCGGGGCATTTCCCTCCTCAAACTCGGTCATATAGCTTTGGTCCGCAATTCTCCTTACTCGACCTCGCTCTGATACCACTTGTCCGCAAGCACTCAAACTACTCACACCTTCGCTTGAGCTCAGCCAAACTCGCTCACCAAGAGGCTTTGTAAGAACTCGCAAAGTGAGAATGAGAGCTTGGACACGTTTTGAGAGCAAAGAACGCTTTCTATTGCACTCGAGTTTGTATGCTTTGTGTTTTTGGTGGTTTGGCAAATGAGCCAACCCCGCGTTTATATACACAACCTAGGAAAGTTCTAGACCCCGTATGTTCTAGAATTTTCTAGCCCTAGGGTTTACAAGAGAGTCCTAGAAAACTCTAGAAACCCTAATTCTCCACAAGTTTGTAGAATGGTGGAGAATGTTTGAGAAGTTTCCGGAACTTGGGCTAGGTTTTGGACCACATTGGATTGGGCTTCATTCGGGCCTAAGTGCTTGGCCCAAGTCCGATTTTCAAGCATTTAGCCCATGCGTAACAAGAGGCTCAAAATGAGCTGAAGAAATCATATGAGAAAGTAAAGCTTCTCAATGCAGTAGTGAAAACACTTACAATGAGAAATGTTGAGCTTCAAACTCAAGAAGATACATGGAATGGAAAGACCCTGAACTTGTAAATAGTACTAAACATGGGTCAATCCTCACATGATAAGACAGGCTTAGATTACAAGGATTGGTTGGATGATCTTTCACACTCAAAAGTGATTGATAATGTCACAACCAGTCAGAAAAAGGTAAAGTAGACCTCTGCAAAAGTCTTGCGGAAGGGTAAAATCTCTGCTGAACAAATAGAGCAGAAGAGTAAGACCTCTACTGCTCAAACTGGTGTAGAACACCACAAGGTATAGAAGGTCTGAAATCATAAGATTGAAACAGTAAAATGCCATACAGACCTCAGCATGCATCAAGTTACTCAATGTGGAACAATACTTCCAATGCTGCATGGAAAAAACCATATCTAAAGCCCGTCTACAATTGATAATGCAGCACGAGAGGTGGAGAAACACTAGCAGACCACCTAGGGTTATAAGACCAAGAGTCTACTGTTATACCTGTGGCAAACCTGCCCACAAGTCATTTGAATAGTGGACTCCACCCAAGAAAATAATTCAAATATGGAAGCCCAAAACTAACAAATAAGGACCCATACTAGTGGGTAACATATACAAGTTTTTAATGCTCAACTACAGGAACATAGTACCTGGATAGTGGATGTTCTGGACATATGAGTAGGAACAAAAGTATTCTGAAATATCACAGAAAAAAAAGGAGCCCTAGTCATCTTTAGAGGAGGCAAGACAAGTAAAATTAAAGGTTATGGAACCCTTGATATATGTTCTTTAATTTTTAGAGATATAGCTTATGTTAAAGGTTTAGAACATAACCTTCTTTCTATTAGTCAATTATGTGACAAAAATTATGATGTCACTTTTACTCATGATTCATGTCAAGTAAGAGAAAGTCACCAAAGAAGTCAAATTGATAGCAACCAGAAAAAGAAATATTTATGTAGTATACTTCAACTCATCACAATCAGCACAAATAACATGTTTCTACACAAAAGGTGCTAAAGATACAAACTGGCTATGGCATAAGAGATTAGCTCACTTGAATTTCAAAACTATGGCTAAATCCTCAAAAAACGTAGTGAGAGGACTTCCTCAAATCAAATTCAGAAAGGATACGTTGTGCACACCATGCAAAGAGGAAAAGCAGACTAGAGCAAACTTCAAACCCCTAAACTCATCAAAATCAGGTAGAATACTGGAGCTATTGCATATGGATCTTTTTGGTTTAGTAGAAATAGAAAGTTTAAATAGAAAGAAGTATACCCTAGCTGTAGTAGATGACTATTCAAGATATGCATGGGTAATGTTCTTGCACAAAAAGAGTGAAACTTGCAGTTTGCTAACTAGATTCCTGAGGCAAATTCAAAATGAGAAAGGCTGAAATTATCATAATCAAGAGTGATCATGGTATTGAATTTGATCAAACAGGAATAGATGTTTACTACAATGATCATGGAATTAAACATCTTTTCAACACCTCGAACACCTCAACAAAATAGTGTATCAGAGAGAAAGAATATGACACTTATAGAAGCTGCTAGAATATTGCTTGCTGATACAAATTTACAGAAAAGATTCTTGGCAGAAGCAGTAAACACTGCATGCTATGTCCAAAGTAGATGTCTCATACATAAACTGCACAAGAAAACTCCCTATGAATTATGAAAAGGAAAGACACCAAGTGTAAAATACTTTCATTTCTTTGGATGCAAATGCTACATACATAACAATGATAAATATCATCTAGGAAAATTTGACCCTAAGGCAAACGAGGGAACCTTCTTAGGATATTCCACAACTAGTAAAGCATTTAGAGTATATAAAAACAAAACACAGATAGTTAAGGAGTCAGTTTATGTTTACTTTAATGAATCTGAAATATCCATGCATAATCCTAATATCTTTGATGAGGAATGTGCATACATAGATGATAAGCAGGATACCGACGAGAGCTCTACTGCATCAAAGATAGCCATCTACATCAAGGCTCACGACCTTGCTCAGACTTTCAACCTTTCCAATAAAGGATCGGGGATAATGAAGATATAAGAACTATGAAGAAGTTCTTATCCAAACAACACAAACTGCTCGCTGACATAGTCAAGAAAGTCATTCTTTCAAGGGAGTTCAGCAAAGATCAGATCACAACTGATCAGTAGGAGATCATGTGTGCTATTCTTATAGGACATGTAGTCAATTGGGCACAATTGATTATGTATCAAATTGCAAAAGCTGTACAATGAAAACAGCCATTATTTGGAAGGGTAATAAGTATTCTTCTGAAACAGAAATTGCAATTACCTGACAAGGCAGGGAGGCCATGGACCATGGCCAAACAAATCGATGTCAAAAAGATAGGCAAGCAGCCTATTGGTTTGACAAAGCAGACTGAAGCACTAAAGACCGTTGTCAAGTCTACACACAAGCCACCCAAGTCTACAAAAGTGGAGATGAGAAGACAAGCAGTGCAGACGACCACTGCAATACAATTTTTCAGCAACCAAGAAAATTAAGAAAGCACCAGCAAGAAGAGCACTACCACTCAAGAAAACAAAGCAAAGAACGACATAAAGGAAGCTAATAATGCAAGCTTCCGATGAAGAAACCATCTCCGATCGTCCCATTATAGAATCAACTCTAATGGAGGTGGAAGTACAGTCTGCAAATGTACAGATTTAAGCCATAACTGAGCCCTCGTCCTCAAGAATGCCTCCTAAGGCTCCGAAGCTAGCTGCACTCCATGATGCCAATGTGGCATTGAAATTGTTGAAGAATGAAGCAGACGAGAACCTTTGAAATCTCATTCTGGAAACTCAGAAGAATCTGCTGATGGATTAGACTATTGAAGGCCCTTGAGCTCAATTCAGAAAAAAGCTCATTGTTGAAGGATATATAGAGAATGAAATAAGAAAAATAGAAGCTCATCTCGCAGCTTTGTAGACTGAACCAACTCAATCTGTCTCTGTTGCACCCTCCCTCACAATAGGAACAACTACAACAGAGCCAACAACCACTGCAATCATTCCATTCACAGGCAGTGGAATAGACACCTCTGCAATTGCAGAAGAGCAACTATCCACTGCAACAGAGGTCTGGAAAACAACCACCATAACACAAGTAAGACCTTCTCCAAAGAAAGTCATTGATGCAGTTATGCAGACAGTGCGGAACATAGAAAAACAAGCTCAACTGCTCAAAACCAGAACAACAAGAACAACCTCTTCACTTCTTAAAGAGAAGAAGCAAGCTGAACAGCAACTGAAAGAACAAAAATAAAGCATGATTCAGGAGGAATTAGAAGGTCTTACTAAATTAGAAGAGGAATTAGAAGCTCCCACTGAATTTCAAGAAGAAAGCTATCGAACAAAAGAATCTACTATAGAGATGCAAGTAGTGATAGCTCTAGCATCTGAAGATCAAGCAGTTGAGGTTCATGAAACCCACAGAAGTTGACCAACCTGTAACTAAAGGTGCTACTAAAGCACTACCTGAGGTGACAGCAGAGGATGAAACTCACGAAAAACATGAAGAAGAATTTCCTACAGTGGAAGAGCTAATGATAGCCACATCAACAGCAGGATGGGATCTCTCAATACGTCACACTGCTACTGAGCCAAAGAATGCGGACTAGGTAGAACACTTCACCCCAACTCGTTTTGCCTTACAAAATCTGTCTAATAATCTGTTTACACCACCTTCCTCCTTTGGAAAGATGCAAACACAAACAGATCCACCTACCATATAAATTACAAAAGACATGCCAAGCAACTGTGCCTCTACAGAGCAAACAATCCCTCCTTCTGCAGTGCATACCATGAAGGCAGCATTCGATGATGATGTTCAAATTCTCTCAGTACAACCAAGACCATCTGCACAAAGACTACCTCCTCCACTTCAGAGGATACTACAGACCAGAGACTGGAAAAATTGGACCAAGAATTCAACAATATGCACGAATGGAATAGAGATGCCCTTCATGAGTTACTTGACACTCTACAGGCGATAGCAGAAAAGTTTGAACATGAAAGGGATATCCGAACTCAGGGCTTTGAGGAACTTCGCACATCTATAGACAAGCTAACAATAGGGAAGTCATTTGCAACCAAGAGAAGAGATTCCTCTTACAGGGAAAAATCTGCCAAAAGACAGACATCATGAAGAACAGACTCATGACGAATGCAGACGACATAGAGATTCAGAAGAAAGATCCAGAAAGCACAGAAAAGAATTAGAGGAAGAACACAGACACAAGCGTAGCAAAGGAAAAGAGCACCAAAGGTAAGTTTAAAATCTCTACTGCTCTTTCTTTCTATTTTCTTTATGTTTTTGGTTTGTAAAACGAAAAACAATGTAATTTTCTCAGTTAGAAAAATTGCAAACTTGTTGTTTTACATTGAAGTTTTTGTTAGCATCAATTTAGGGGGAGATTAATAGGAATGTACAATCTCTCCAATTGTATAAAAATTGATGTAACAAATCTGAGATGTATTAATCATATTACAGTTACGTTGTTTAGGCTAGAAGTCAAGTAGGTAGTTGCAGTCTAGGTTGAATGCTGGAGAGCAGACAGCTACAGATGATAAAGATCAGATGAGCCACCAAATATAGACTATTACAGAGGGCTTTGGATAAATAACTAAGGCATTGATGAACAACAAAAAAACATCAAAGTCTTCAGGATCTAGGAATTGAGCTTGCAGACGAGGACCAACACAGAATGCATCAATGTGCAATGGATCTGTGTGTAGACGAGGTTGCAGCAGTGACTGGAGCTGACGAAGTCTCACAGTACAGTATGCAGACTAAGGTGCAGCATATTGGGTGCAACAGAGGTGGTTGCTGATGGTGGGGTCAGAGGTCTGGAGTTAGTCAAACGAAGATTTGAGTTAAAATAGCAACGGCATAAATTCTGGAGATAGTTCTAGCATCAAAAAGAAGATGTTGGGGGACACAAGTGGCAAAATGTCAATGTCAGAAACAATGTCAAGTTGTAATAGGTACCTTTCCTAAGCCTATAAAAGGAAAACCAATAAAGCTCCTTGAAGAATGCTGTTGAATAAGGATTGAAAGGGAAGCGTGCAAAAGCAATCAATATTCAAAGATTACTCAAGAGAACTGAATTGTGAAAAGAAGAGTTCATTAGTCTGCAAGAAGAACACTCTCTACAACAGAGTTCAGATTACTGAATCTGTGTAAAGATCGTGGGTCTTTATCTTTTCTGTAACTTGTCAAGGTTGTAAAAAGAAGTTGTCTTGTAAGCTAAAAATAAGTAGATAGTGATACTCACCTCTTGGCTTGACTACATCGATCACCAAGGAAAGACTAGACTAAACTCTTGTTTATTAATTGATAACAAGTGTCTCAACCAGTATAAACACTGTGTCTCTTTATTTGCTTTCATTACTTGATATTTATAACTATTAAAACTCAACCTTCACAGTCAAACAGAGACAAATTCCAAGAATTGGAATCTCTGCAGTAGACCTTGAACTGTTAGTTGCAGAATGCTCAAGTAGTCTGCATATAACAGTGGTCTGCAAATTCATAATCCGCTGTATAAAAATTGTCAAAATTTGAATTAACCTATACATCCCCTTCCCTCTAGGTTATATCTTGGACCTTACACAAGCATATCAGGGCAGCGACCTTGAAGATTTATGATTTATGATTTACCAACAGTCGACAAAGCACAACCATCAAGAGATGATGATGATGATAATGATGAATTCCCATATCTAGAAGGCCATGATGATGATGGCATCGTTGATGAGGTAGCTGAAAAAGGAATTCAAGAGCAATCAACAGCAGAATCATCTGCTCTAGAAGAGCTAGCAGCAGAGTCACTTGTAGTCAAGTCCCCAGTAGCAAAGCCTACCCCATCAGAATCAGCAGTACAGGCGAAAACAACAATAGAGGAATCACCAATAAAGGAGGCTCCCCAACAGCATCACCAATTAGCGATGTAGAAGAGGCTACCACAAAAGAGACTATTGCATACTATCAGTAGACTACTATGTAAGATCCATAGGTACAATCTAGATGGTGAATGAAATAGGTTGTTTTAAAATTTTTAGAGTTATGCAATGGAATGATGAATTTTAATGAGCCCAACATCGTCCCAATCAATTGATCGAAACTATCTCAAAAACATGGCCAAACTAGACTAATTTTCAATAAAACTATATAAGAAGAAAAGGAAACCAATTAGATCAGTTCGTTGTATGGTCACCAAATGGCAACGTCTAATTTTTCTAAAATCATGAAATAAATGATTCGTAATAAAACAAATTTATGAGACGAAATTGAAGAAAACACAAACCTGCATACTTCTTCAAAGATAGTTCCTTCAATTCCTTGGAGGTTGATGGCTTCTTTGTATTGGATGACTTCTTTGGTGGGTTCTTGGTCTGCGCATGTTTCGATGACTTCTCCTTGGATTTTATTTGGGTTTTTATATATCAAAAAGATAGTACTAAGTGTGATTGTTTTGGCTCGTAATAAACCTATCACTTTACACTATATAAATAACAATGCAAACCAAAACTCAAGAATTTTTCTTCTCTTCTACAAGACTTGAAACAACTTCTTGATCTTGTTTATAGAACACTAGCACTATTCAAACTCTGGTTTTATATTGTTGGTTCAGATCTTCAAGAATCAAATTTTCACTTCTCTTCATCAGGAGCCTTACTATACTAGTATTCCATTAAGAACAATGGAGTTTCGTAAGCTGCAAGGGTTTTAATCCTGGGCATCACCTTCTGTATTTATAGGCAATCCCAAAATTATAGCCATTGTTATAGTCGTCATTTCCTTGAAACATTGCTTACATGCCACTGTGGAACTATTTAGTCAAAACCCGTGACTTTTGTTCATGACATTGAAAGGACACTTCTCTGTGCAAAGTATCCCATGTGATTTTTGTCTTCATCTCGACCCTTCTGTTATTCTTGGTCTTACTGTCTTTCAGCATTACTATAGTAATCGTTTTTAAGTAGAAGCAATTCAGGATAAATCATTTCTTACTGTAGAAACCCAAATGCCCAAGCCTTACTGTCCTTTTACTCATGACTTCAATGCTGCCAGTCTTATTGCATTCCTCTTCGAATCAGCCTTGCTGCATTCCTTCTGAATCATCCTTACTGCGCACCCATTGTAGGCTCATTCTTCATGTTAATAAGTCTTAGCCTTGCTCTATACTAGGACATTCAAAGAATAGAGTTTGTTTATCATTTAATTTTTATACATCATGGGTTTGATTCAACAGCAACAATTTAGTGTTAAAAAGTCTCGAATACCTGTACTTTATATCACATAATATTCTTTATCATTAATATATGTGTTGATTTTGATAGTTTTAACGATTTATCTTTGTGAGTGTAGTGAAAAGATAGTACTAAGTGTGATTGTTTTTGCTCACAATCAACCTATCACTTTACACTGTGTAAATAACAATGCAAACCAAAACTCAAGAATTTTTCTTCTCTTCTACAAGACTTGAAACAAATTCTCAATCTTGTTTGTAGAACACTAGCACTATTCAAACTCTGGTTTTATATTTTTTGTTCAAATCTTCAACAATCAAATTTTCACTTCTCTTCACCAGGAGCCTTACTACACTAGTATTCGATTAAGAGCAATGGAGTTTCGTAAGCTGCAAGGTTTTTAATCCTGGGCATCATCTTCTATATTTATAGGCAATCCCAAAATTATAGCCATTGTTGAAGTCGTCCTTTCCTTGAAACATCGCTTTCATGCCACTCTCGAACTATTTAGTCAAAACCCGTGACTTTTGTTCCTGACATTGAAAGGACACTGGTATGTGCAAAGGATCCCATGTGATTTTTGTCTTCATCTAGACCCTCATGTTGTTCTTGGTTTTACTGTTTTTCAGCATTACAATAGTAATCGTTTTTACGTAGAAGCAATTCAGGATAAATCATTTCTTACTGCAGAAACCCAAATGCCCAAACCTTACTGTCCTTTTACTCATGAGCTCAATGCTGACAGTCTTACTGCATTTCTCTGAACAGCCTTGCTGCGTTCCTCTCTAAATCAGCCTTACTGCATTCCTTCGAAATCATCCTTACTGCGCACCCATTGTAGGCTCATTCTTCATGTAGACAAGTCTTAGCCTTGCTCTATACTAGGATATTCAAAGAATAGAGTTTGTTTATCATTTAATTTTTATACATCATGGGTTTGATTCAACATCAACAATTTAGTGTTAAAAAATCTCGAATACCCGTACTTTATATCACATAATATTCTTTATCATTAATATATGTGTTGATTTTGATAGTTTTAACGATTTATCTTTGTGAGTGTAGTGAAAAGATAGTACTAAGTGTGATTGTTTTTGCTCACAATCAACCTATCACTTTATACTGTGTAAATAACAATGCAAACCAAAACTCAAGAATTTTTCTTCTCTTCTACAAGACTTGAAATAATTTTTTGATCTTGTTTGTAGAACACTATCACTATTCAAACTCTGGGTTTATATTGTTGATTCAGATCTTCAACAATCAAATTTTCACTTCTCTTCACGAGGACCCTTACTACACTAGTATTCAATTAAGCGCAATGGAGTTTCGTAAGATGCAAGGTTTTTAATCCTAGGCATCACCTTCTGTATTTATAGGCAATCCCAAAATTATAGCATTGTTCAAATCGTCCTTTCCTTGAAACATCGTTTTCATGTCACTCTACAACTATTTAGTCAAAACCCATGACTTTTGTTCCTAACATTGAAAGGACATTGGTCTATGCAAAGGATCCCATGTGATTTTTGTCTTCATCTCGACCCTTCTCTTGTTTTTTGTCTTATTGTCTTTCAGCATTACTATAGTAATCTTTTTTAAGTAGAAGTAATTCAGGATAAATCATTTCTTACTATAGAAACTCAAATGCCCAAGCCTTACTGTCTTTTTACTCATGACCTCAATGCTGCCAGTCTTACTGCATTCCTCTGAACAGTCTTGCTGCATTCCTCTCGGAATCAGCCTTACTGCATCCCTTCTGAATCACCCATTGTAGGCTCATTCTTCATGCAGACTAGTCTTGGCCTTGCTATATATTGGGACATTCAAAGAATAGAGTTTGTTTATCATTTAATTTTTATATATCATGGATTTTATTCAACAGCAACAATTTAGTGTTAAAAAGTATCGAATATTTGTACTTTATATCAAATTATATTCTTTATCATTATTTTTTCTCTTTTTAATCATTCAGTTCTTTTCACTACACTTACAAAGATAAATCGTTAAAACTATCAAAATCAACAATTTACATAGTTTATTAGGGACAAAAAATATTTATTTATAGTTACTTATTGATGAAAAAACGGAGTTAAATAAAGCAGCATATTCGATCCCATTCACGACGCGTAGATCGAGAAATGAAGAAAGCTGGAGCAGCATCGGAGAAGAAGAAAGTGCGTCGATCTGCGGCGGCGGCCTCCGCCCAAAACGGCGCCGCCGATACTACTCCTAAGGTTTGTTCTCCCTTCCCCTTAACCTTCATTTCTCCTCGATTGATCCGCCGATCCATCGCATCGTATTTTCTCCCCTCTCGATTTTCATCTGCTAGGGTTTAAATTTTGATGGTGTGTGATCGGTGAAAAATTTGTGATGGAGTGTTGTGGTTTGTTACGTGAAAATTTAAGTGAGATGTGAAGAAATGATGTGTGACCGTCATTTTTGTGCAGTCGCTTTGAAACTGTCGGCCTACATCGAAATTCGATGCTTTGGAACTATGATGTGGGAGTTTTCTTGTTTTGATGAACGTTTTTCGCTGTGAATGGTAGTGGTGAGCTTGTCTGTTTGGATAGATATCAACCCATCAAAGTCAGACTCCTTTTCTGAAAATCGCTCTTTGCATAGTGGCCAGTAGTTACAGATCTCCATCTCTATAGATACTTACCTTGTCCATTAAGTATTCACTTCTTATTCGCAATTACGAACGACAACATTGAGGGAATTTCCCTTGCCAGTGTGCTCTGGGGTCCTACTTTTTGTGACAGTGTCAAATATCTCCATAAGCTTCCTTGCGATCCTACAATTTTTCTATGTATTGGACCTACTAGTTGTGGCATCTTGTTTCGTAGTTCTTGCCTTTTTTATGACTTCGTGCCTGACTTGGAATAATACATCAATCTAGGAGGCTCAATAGAAATACCTTTTGGGAGTAGTATGGAAGTGAAATGTGACTTCTGAGATTTGCGAGATTGAAGTGTTAATTGCTGTGTCTTCATAAGATTTTCTTATTGTTGATCTTCATCATCGATGTTTGTGGAAGCCATGAGGAACTCCTTGCTCAAACAGAGAATTTCTATCTGCAGTTCCGTGGGCTGTTCCCAAATAGCGGCATCATCAAGTTCCTTATGTGGTTACTGAGATGTGTATGCCAGAGCCTTTCACAATGATATGTACTACAGTGCATATTTATTATCAGTATCTTTGACCACAGTTGCAATTCCTTGTAATTCTGCTTCATTTGCTGATTCTAACTCTGGTTCTGAACTTGTCTTCCTGCGAAATAGTAGCTTCACTGTTGTTTTTTCTATGATTATATTACTTTCCATTGTCATTTTTTCTAATATGATCTGATTTTGAAAAACTGACCTTTTATTTCAGAAACAGTCTGCAGAAGAAGATGTATACCAGTTGTTTGCCGAGAAGGTAAGAGACCATAAGGAGTTGGAGTCAAGATGGGCTGTTTTACAGGAAACGTGTGTGGAATATTTCAGAGGGAAAGATTTAGTGAGTTTCTTGAGAAGTCATCCA
>LIEC01010783.1:0-70334 GCA_001925005.1 Drosera capensis
CCCCCCCTCTAAAATCCTCATTTTTCACTTGATGGGCTGCTCAGCTTCATCTCACCACCACAGAAATTCCTCACTGGACAACAACCCATTTTCCACCTCATCCTCTGGCCACCACTCCCCGGCAGCGCCGCCTTCCACGGCGGTGAAGTCCCCGTTGGTTGCGAAAACAAGATCTTTATCAGCCCCACTTGTTCATCACTTTCCAGTTCGAAAAGGGGACTCGCATCACCTTGTTTCGCTCACTTCAACCACCTACGGCTCCATGTCGCTAGTCGATCACCACGTGGACGGCCGAGATTCAACGGATTCCAAGGACCCTTCTTCGCCGGAGTCGGTTATCAACACTTGGGAGCTCATGGAAGGGCTTGATGATGACTGTAGGGTCGAGTTTTCGGGTTCCGGGCAGGTGAAAGGGGTGGATTTGGGGGGACTTGGGGAGAATAGGAAAGTGCCCAGTTCAAGAAATGGGGTGAATTCAAATGGGTTGGTTGAGAAAGTGAGAGATTCGTTCGTTTTGATTGAGAAGCAAATAGGGGAAGTTGAGGAGTTGGGTTGCAATGGGGTGGTGTCGAACCCGAATTCGAAACCCTTGTGGAAGTACTTGTCGGAGGAGTCGTTGCTGTCGAAAATGGACCCGAATGTTTCGTCTAGCTACATTCGGGCATTGTCGTCTAGGCAGTTCGGGTATGATCGGTCTAGGGTTGTGAAATCGATGGGATCTAGTCCTTGTCCATCGTTCAATACAAAGGCCAATAGTGTGGGTTCTAGTCCATTGGTTTCGAGTTTGTCGACGAATAAGTGTCAGCTGCTTGAGGGATGTGAGGATCGGATTGTGTTGTACTTCACTAGTTTGAGAGGGATTAGGAGGACATATGAGGATTGCTGTGCGGTTAGGATGATATTTAGGGGGTTTTGGGTTCATGTCGATGAGAGGGATATCTCGATGGACTCGATGTACAGGAAGGAGCTGCAGATTGCCCTTGGTGGGAAACCGATGAGTTTGCCTCAAGTTTTTATCAGAGGGAAGCACATTGGTGGTGCTGAGGAGATCAAGCAGTTACATGAGGTCGGGGAGCTTGCCAAGCTTTTGGTAGGGTTTCCTGTTCGAGATTATGCGTTCGTTTGTGATGGTTGTGGCAATGCAAGGTTTGTTCCCTGCACAAGTTGTAATGGAAGTAGGAAGGTGTTTGAGGAAGATGAAGGGCGGCTTAGACGTTGCCTAGATTGTAATGAGAATGGGTTGATTCGATGTCCTGCGTGCTGCTCTTGAACACAGTCGGGATCCTTCAGCTAACACGTTGTGAGGCAAGACGACTAAGGTTTTCCAATCAAATTCAACTATGATTAGAACTTTTGATTTGTTGGTTTTGTTATTTGGGTGTCATTTTGGCTCGTCAATATATATATCTTTGTTTGATAAATATGGTTCTGCTTTTTCTTGATAGTTTCTGTTTTGATCTCTATTTGAACATCAAGAAGCTAATTGCCATTGGGAGAAAGGCATTGAGCTTTTCTTCTGAGTATGCAAGTCATATATTTGTTTCACGAGATGATGTGAAGTTAATGAGTAGAATGTGTTTCAATTACATGTATTCAAGGGTATGATCATGCTGCCTTGTTGATACTCATGCTTTCGGGTTTTGAATGCTTCTCTATTTTGTTTTGGATTTTTTGGTCGAAATGCTTCTCTCGTTTCATACGATAGGAGTGATTGCTTGTATTTGTGGCTTATTTGAGTTTGTTAAAACTCAAGGAAATGTTTGCCAGAGGATACCTTTATTCAATATCATCTTTATGGTTGAGTCACATTAGATGGATTGAACATGTAAGTCTTGTTCAAAGACGTCGCTTGAGGTCACAACAATTCTATGTCATTTCTCATAACAGGAATCCAACACAAGCTATCTTTGGTCTCCATTTGCTCTTAATATATCACAACCTTCTCTTTTCTTCTCAGACGTGCTTTGTGGCCACCCAAGTGTGATCAGCCCATCTCGATTGATCTTCACCATTTTTTCCCCTTGTTGTGATCGTATCCTTTTATATCCATGTTTTCTGTATTGGTATGTTGCAAATCTGGTCTCCTGGAGCTAGTCGATGCTTCCATCTAAACAAAACTCATCAAAAAGTTTAGACTTACTGGTACCCTTGACATGGAATTCCCAATACTTCCCTCCATTTCTTGGCCTTTCACATTGTTTTTATGATTGTCCTCTTGGATATTACTTGATTCTTGTGTTGGCAACCTCGACAGCTGATCCTATTACCCTCTGGAGCTTATTACCTTGAACACTACCGGCAACATGGCCGGATACCCACGTGTGTCCATGATGTGTATGTATCATACTTCTTGATTAGTTGCAACTTACTAGGATGGGCGCCCTAGGCATCATCATCTGGTGACACCTTAAGGGATTGATGACAATGCTTATCTAATCTTATAGGATACCCTACTGTCCTAGAAGTTTTGAAGCAAAGCATGTGGATGCTTCAAATAATTACAACCTATATTATCCAACAGAACAGGGTGAACCTATGAGTCCATTGTCTAGTGAATTTCCAACTAATGTCATTGTCCTACATGGTCCTGATGTTTCATGTTTGTGCTGGACATCCTATGTGAATTAGTCTTATCACTGTCTTCCGGTACCCGAAAAGGGAAGACATCATAATGGTAGTGTATGATGCTGATTATTGTTTCAGAATTTAATTGCTGTAGCCAATTCAATACATGGTCATTTGCTTCGTGACCGTATCTGAATGTATGGACTCAAAACGATCCATGAAAGTTCAGATCTGATGTAGTAAGCAGTACACGATTATGAAACAGATTACCATGTGTATCGCAGCTTTGATGAACCTAATTATTCTTGTTTTGATGCCGTTGCCCTCAACTGAGCTTGGAGTTAGTTGGCTATTTTTATTCATGGATTCTATTTTCATCAATCTGGTAGTTCGGTACCCATTGGACCACTGATGTTGGTGCAATGTCTGACATCTACTACTGGAGCTCTTTGTCCCGTTGCGTTACATTTTATTCATGGTATTGGTTAGTCTTGTGAGTAACGTATGAGGTATTGTGATGTGTTGATTCTGTAGGATCCAAGCAAGAGCAGTGGGAGGTCGGTATCGGTGCTTTGGCTGCCAGCCTAACTTTACCATGACTGAAGAAAAAACCAGAAGTTCGTTCACGACACCAAAGGATTCAATAGGTGCAACATTATCTGATTGGATCGTTCTGTTTTGTCGTCTATTATTGTAACCACGTATATGGATATTACACGTTCTTTTTGTCAAGATCCCTTGTACCTTTCCAGTAGGCAGTAATTGTATGTATCTGTTAGTTTTTGTGATGTATTTTACTTGTAGAGGGGAGTTTTGCTGAAACCCGTATGTTGTGTTTGAGCCATTATGTGCATGATGACCATGTATAGTTGGTTCTTGTTTGAGTTATGTTCAGGAAAGAGTCTTTGTGTTGTCAACAGTCCATGACAGAAACATTTGGATTGTTGTTGAGGTTATGTGAGAAATGGGTTCTTGGGATTCATTGATGTTGGTGGATCGTTTTGCTTATGGTACCAAAATCTGGTGTCATCTTTTGTCGCCCTTTTCTCATCAGATTCGACATGATTTCTTTGCGTTTAGAGCAAAGTGATGGGCGACAAAGGTTTGAAAATGAAGGAGGATTTCTCATGTGGGCTGATAAGAACAAAAAAAATCTTCGAATTCATCCTTCATGGTCTTTGTTTTTTTATTATTTCTTTCTATCGTTAGTTTCTGATATGGTATTCATTGTATGTTGTGATTAGGAACTTGGAGGGTTAGGGGTATGTCATGGGTTAGATTTTCACAAACTACTCACATCTTTGTTTGAGTTCAACCTAATTCCAATATTACTCGTAAAAAGAAAATAAGAACTTGGAACAAACTTAGTGAGAGGAAATACAATTTTGTATTGTCATTATATGATTTCTCCTTATATACATGTTCATAGGAGAATCTAAACCCTTCTTTTCCTAAGAATTTTCTAGAAACTTTAGAACAATTTACATATTTATAAATTTTGAAGAATATTCAGCTCTGTTATTATTAATCATAATATTATTTTTCATAACTATTATACTAAATCTCATTATGGCTTAAATAATTTTTTTTAATAAATATTATAAAAATTGAATATATATATATATATATATAAATCCATACATTCATCTAACACGTTTTCTAAATTATGAAATCGAGGGAATAGGACCCGTTACATCTATAAGAAATTTTCGAATAACTCAGGAAAAAGAGCGTCGCTATCATTTCTCGTCTATCAATCCTCCAACCCTTCGTTACAATCCCCAACTCTCCCAATCCTCAAATACACCGGAAACCTAAGCACCCTCTTCCCCCCCTCCTCCCCCCACGCCTTCCTAAACCCCTCCACCTTCTCGTCATTCAACAACTCCACACCCATCACCTTCGCGGTCCCATACGCCGACCACGACCTGATATACCCAAAATACCCCTCCAAATCCATCTCTTTCTCCGCCACAAACCTCACCCTCTCCTCCCCCTCGAACGGAAACTCCACCCCCTCATACCTTTCGTCCACCATCTCCCTCTCCTTCTCCCAATATGGTTTCGAGTCCTTGTACAGTCGTCCCAGTATCTCATCGATAGTTTCCGAGATCTCCGGGAGGGTGTAGCACCACACGGCGATCACGCCGTGTGGTTTTTTAAGGATGGTGCGGACTAGGGTGTAGAAGTGGGGGAGATCAAACCAGTGGAGGGCTTGCGCGACCGTTACGAGGTCGGCGGTTGAGGGTGGGGAGATTAGGGTTGGGAGGGAGGCGAGGGGGATACTCGCAGGGGTTTGAATGTATCGGACGTTGGGGAGGGACGGCGCGTGTTGGAGTTGGTTCTGGCTTGTGTCGGTTCCGATCACCGTTGCGTAGAGCTCCGATAACTGAAGAATAGAAATGTAATTGTTATGATCAATCGAAAATAGATGAAGAGGTTCATAAATCTACTTGATCTTATACGACGGATTCGGATCCTTTATTGTTGTAGAAGAATAAGCAGGATCGTTATCGTGTTTATGAGCCGTCGACCAATTTCGCATTACTAATTTTCATGATGGGCGTATTAGACCGGACGGCTCCAAAAGCAAACTAAATTAATCCTTTGTTGGTTTTCCAACGCGTTTAACGAGTGTGCACATAAGATTATTTTGTAAAAACTTTTGATTGATAGGGAAGATTACCTCTAATGGTTAATTAGTGGAATCATAATTGGGTTTGCGTTATGATAAATGCAGATCTATATGGATTCAGCTTATAGTTGCACAAGCTTGTACTTTAGATTGTGAAATATTTGTCTAGATCGTCATTGGATTGGGTCACATACCGGTTTGATGGCCTGGCCGCTGCCCGTGCCGACATCCCAGACGAGATCATGGCAGGGAGTCTTGGAGGCGATGTACTGGAAGAGCTCCGGCGGGTAGGTCGGCCTGGTGTCGGCGTACTCCTTCGCTTGCTTGTGAAACAAATCTGCCATTTCGCGCGCTCTTCTCTTTCCCTCTTCCTTACTCTTCTTGGAAATTTGGAATCTTGCTCTTGTTGCTGCTTTTCTTATGATATGCCTATGCCTATTTTTATTGTGTTTGAAACTTATAAGCAACGTGTGGGTGTTTTGATCGTGTTTCTCTTCTTGGTTTGCTGGGTGTGTTTTGACCAATGAATAGGCAAAATCAAACAAGTACTTCTCATTCAAACTTCTGTCTGTATTCGGCTGGAGTGGAATCTACATGAAGTTGAGACTTAGGATGATGGTCCATATGGCTGGACCTATCGGGTGAAAAATGGTCCATTGGGCTAAGATTTTTTGGCCCTACCCAAATGAACCTTTCGAGATTTGGGTTGCATGACCCAGCCCATATTCAATCATTGACTAATATTATGTGGTATAAACGGGAGTTATATCACGATTCACCTTATTTTAGATATGATTAATTGAAATCACGAGTAAGGTGAAAATATTGTGTCGAATGTCGTTTTGTTTTATTTAATAAACTCTAATCCTAAAACAATATTTCTTACGTTTTATTCAAATTGCAACATCATCGTAAAGTTTACTCTTTAATACACATTTTGGAAAACTTTATTTTTCTTATCAAATAATGTTTGATTATTTCGTAATACATAATCGATTAAAAAATATAAGTTAAACTATCATTGATATTTCATGATAAGTTTATGAAAAATAACGTTTGATCATCTTACTATACGAATCAAAATTTGCCTCAATCAGAACGAAAGTGAGCAGTTGTGTGTTGTATGATAAAGCACCATTTTGACAAAATAATTATGAAAAGTTTAAAACAAATTACGTGATCTCTAATCCTCTACCTCAAAGAATTATTTTTTTATATATATCATTGTTAAGGTCAAAAACAAAACTTCGAACATACCGTTACACTTTTGTTAGGATGGAGGGATAAATAGAACTTAGACAGTATGCGTCATGACATAGATATGTTTAATAACAAATAAACGATTGAAATTAAATTAAGAATTTAGATTAGAATGTTATGCTTTAATCTTAATCATTCATTAATTAGTAGATACATGATATTATCATTATGTGTTGTTAGCGAGTAATGGAGGATGTAGATTAAATAATTATAAAATTTCAAAAATAAAAACAATTTTGAAAAAATATATATCATTAAATATGTGTTAACAACACACAATTTATATATTTTTTAGGAATAAACTCTTTTTTTCTTTTTTTATTCATTTGACATATATGCACACGAGTAAAATAATTGAGATTATTTCGAATTAACTACGGAACAGGATTGTCAACTGTAGACAAACAACAGCAAACATCCTGTATCAATTCTAAACCCTTGATCAAACTTGATGCTTCTATTTTTTTTGGTTGGAAACTTATTTTTTACATCCTATTTGAATTTCATTTAGGTTTTTACTTCCTCGTATATTATATTTTGATTAGTGTGTACTATATGTGATATGTATATATACATTGTAATTTGTTATAATTATATTGTAATTTTCATAACAAAAACCAAATATAGCAAAAAATTGATTTGAAGATTTTCTTTCAATTTAACAATTATATATATTTTATTATTTTTTTTTAATGGTTCATATGAAATCCAAATGCTCAAAATTGTAATGGTATATTTAGAGTTGTTTTTCTTATAGCTGGGTGATCCGGCTCCAGAAACTCCATCCCCAAATTAAACAAGCCCATCACCCAACTCCCACTCCCAAACTCGCCGGAGCACTACACTCCACTCCCCAACCATGTCCACCCCATCGCCGGCGCCGGACGACGACTTCTCCGTCCTCGTCCTCGCCTCCGACCTCGGGGTCGACGCCCGACCCTTCCTCTCCCCCACCGCCGCCGATGCCGCCGATGACAACTGGCACGACTGCGCGGCGGACTTCGCCGACGGAGACTTCTCCGATCTCGAATCCCTCCAGCTCCTCCGCGTCAACGGCTCCGACGTGAACGGCAACCGCATCCTCCGCGTCGTCGGCAAGTGCTTTCCTGGTAATGGATGATTTAGGGTTTGGGGGACTAGGGAGTGTGTTAGAATGAGATCGATGCTTGATTGGATTGAGAAAATTGGAGGAAAAAGTTTTGGATGATGTGATTCGTGATTTGGGGTGTCTATTGGTTTGGTTTGTGTGATCATGGCTTGTCGATTTGTTTGATGGAATAGTGGTAATAAGGGAATATGAGGCTGCAGCTGACGGTGATTTTGGGGGAGCGGCTTACCTCTAGCCATTGGTATGCTGTATCAAAGCATTAATTTGTAGCATGCGATTATTAAACTAGTAAACTACCATACAAAAAGAGTAAATTACTCTACACTAAGATCACATTAGTGTAAACTATAGCCAATTAGCTGCCGTGGCTGGAGTCCCTCTGTACTGAATGGTATACAGTTTTGTTAGATGATGTGATCATGATGAGTACATGCGTGGATCGAATGAGAGGAGTTTGGCGTCTTGTAAAGTTTGGGGGAGTTGTGTAGCGTGATTGTTTTGGTGATGCATTGAAAAAACTTAACATGAAAGTTGTCAGAAGTTAGCATTTTTAATTCAGATATGAGATACCAAGGCAAATGCTTTCAGGGTGGAAATTAGTGAAACACTGGGGTTAAGGTTACAGTTTCATGTTTAACTGATCATAGGTTGTATCTTTTTTATGGACCTTCAAGGGTGCACTGGTTAGTAGTAACAGTTCCTGTAGTGAAGGGTGAAGAAAGCCATGGCCGTACTGTCATTTTACCATACGGCGTACTGGAAATTTGAACAAAAAATTGGGATGTTGGAACCATCTTATCCTATATCCGTTTATGTATGTTGAATTTTCATGTGTAGTACAATTGTTTTTGTTCGCAAAATGGTAGTAAATATTTTTGGCTTAATGCTGAACGAAATTGACCTCTGATGAAATGTTCTGTGATCTGATTTCAGCACAAGTGGTAAGTGCTAAGCGGCTGAAGAAGTATGTGTTTTACAAGATTTATAGTGAATTGCCCGAAGGGCCGTTCTGTATTGTATACATGCACACTACCGTTCAGAAGGAGGACAATTCCCCTGGAATGACCATCTTGCGATGGGTCTATGAGGATCTTCCATCCGACATCAAGGAGAGGCTTCAAGTGGTTTACTTTTTGCATCCCGGGCTTCGATCCAGAATTGTCTTTGCCACACTTGGAAGATTCTTTTTGAGTGGAAAGTAAGGAGTTTTCAAGTGCCTTGCTGCATTAGCAACATCGTCTTATACTATGATCTTTAATTCGCTTGTTAATAGTTCTTCCTCCTCCATGTGACGCAACTGAACCTTGTGGGTAGATATCGTTCTAGCACTGACGTAGGGGAATCCTCAACCTATAAACAATGCGAATCCACGAGCAAAGGAAGAAAATAAAATTGCTTGTTATTCAAAACAAACCTTCAATGGCTTGTACGTATATAACAAAAACAAAGGATCAAAGCTATAACAAACCATGAGAAAAATAGGAAACTAACTAAAGATCTGCCTATCCACTTTGAACACAAATAGGAAGACTTATTCAAGAAACTAACCAACTAAAATCAAAGAAATTTCAAATTCGACAAACGTATGTTACTTTGCGCACATGTGTTTCTGACAGTCCATGCGTTCCATGAAATCTTGAGCCATCCTCTATGGTCCCCGTGTCACCACGCCACTACATTAGCAGCAGGGTAAGGCCTTAGTTGAATTTTGCGTCTGGAAGAAGTGGCTTAAGTGTGATGGTAGAACTGCTGATATAGTCTTGCAGTGTACAGCCTGCTTGAACATGCACCAATTATGGAGATCTGTGCAATGCAACATCAAATGTTGCTTTTAACTGGCCTAAGAGGTTTGTGCAAGTTGATCTTTCATTTGATCTGCCCAAATATATTGCACAGAAGAGTAACATTATATGATACTCGCTTCTAATCACTGGAATCTGTGTTTTTCCCCCAATTCAGCTCTAGTTGGTAGCTTTATTTAGTTAAAATATGTTTGTGATCTGTCATGAAGTGGTTTTGTCTAGTGTTTGAACAACGGACAGTCGGGTGTTTTCTGCAAGGCTGCTCTAGAAGATTGTTTATCATAAATAACTAGTTTAATTTGATCAGGACGGGTAGGGATGGAAGAGAAATGTTAACTATGCAGTGCTGTGAGCTGTGAACACCCACGACTCTTTAGTTATTTCTCATTGCTTCTTATCAATTGGAACGTGGTTGATTGCCAGTTGGGTGGTTTACCTTGTGGTTAAGAGGACTCCATGACTATTGATAATTTGTGATGGGTCGTGTTTTCAGTTGTCAGTTAGAATTGTCTTATGAATCTTATGGTTATTGAGCTACTGAACTAGTACTGACTGATGTGTCAAGCTAGCACACACTAGTTGTTTTATTTCTTGGAGGCTGATCTAACCATTTTTTCCTATTTTGTAGCCTATATTGGAAAGTCAAGTACGTGAGCCGGTTACAATACCTATGGGATGATATAAAGAAAGAAGAGATAGAGATCCCAGATTTCGTGAAGAAGCACGATAACATTCTCGAGCACAGACCGCTTACTGATTATGGTATCGAGCCAGACCCTCTTCACCTGACTGAGGTATCTCCTTCTGCCTATTCGTATGCAAGGCATGAAGAGAGATGGGTGAGCAGGGAGTTCATGTCCTGAACTGTTGATCCGGAATCGGTTTCCAATGTATTAAACCGGAACATAGAATACCGAGGAAGCATTGTGTTATGATGGATCTTAGTCTGAGATTGTCTCAGGCCACCGTTGTGGACCACGTGGTTACTATGTAAAATTAGGTCAGACTGATGGTGTTCTTTGTTTTGCTTCACATGATTATTGTGTCTAAATTAGGTGTGACTGATGGTGTTCTTTGTTTTGCTTCACATGATTATTGTGTGTCTTGTTGTAAGATGCAGTGGACTTGTTCATCTTTTTCCTGAGTTTGATTTCTATGTTATAGAATTGATATTGTATAAACAAATATCACAACCGCACTTTCAAAAAAAATATCACAACCATGCAGGAATTTCGCCCATAGATTGGGCTTAAAGAGAGCCAGATTTATCTTTGTCTAATTGTAGATAACAAATAACACCATCTCACAAATATTTACTTCGTCTCATATTTTTTAGGATCGTTTGATCCGGTATAAAGATTTATATGTTTGTTCAATATTTATGTATTTGTGATTATTTGATCCGATATAAAATTTTATGTGTTTGTTAAATTTTTATTGAATTTGATAAAGAAAAATATTATCTTCGTTTTATAATTATTATAATATTTTCTCTTCATGTATTATTCAACATATAATTTGAGAAATTTCGTACCTCATCTAAACGATACGATTTGGATTTTTAATTGGCTCACGAATATAGTACGTAATGTTTATTATCATTAATATTTTACAATATTTTCTCAAATAACAACGTTTAATCGTCCCGTAAAATCGGTCAAATTTTCTATCGTGTTCGGTCAAAATAGTATAATCTTTTTGAGATGGAGGGAATATAGTATTTCTTCTATCCCACGAAAAATGCAATTTCGTCTCATAATAAATATACCTATAACATTTTCTTGTGTGAAAATCTTTTCACACATAAATATCAAATAAGGTAAATTATATTTATTAATTTCTCTCATAACTGTCATAAAAAACCAAACTATCAATATAAATTCAACACATTTATAAAATCTCATGTCAATTTAAACTTTACGTTTTTTATGAGACGAAGATAATATATTTTTAATGATACCAGGATTTACTTGGATTGGTGTACTTGGCGGTGCACCCTAAGATTATCAGATGAGTTTTACATTTACAGGACAATGTCAAAAAGTATTTTGTAATCTAAGTTAGTGAAGTCTTTTGAGCGAGTCGTCGCAAGTCTTTTTGTAATGTTTGTATGTGTAGATAAAGTTGGGGAACTTCTTCGGATTTTTTTTTCTTAAATAGGTTTTTTTATTAAAAAAAATTCCCAAAATAGGATAATAAAGAAATTTATTCACAAATTTGATCTTTTTTCAAATTCTAGAAAGAAGAAGAGGCATCCTGCGCCTTTTGTCTTTGAACAAGCTGTACGTCTTTGTCCGGTTTGAAGAAGTTATGCGTCTTTAGTTACGTGAAAGACGCCCTGCATCTTTGGTTTCCTATGGAAAGCAAACACCCAATCCCACATCGGGTAGGATGAGATTTTAAGTAGGATACAAATTAGTTTAAATAGGATCGTTTCAACTTATTATACTATTTAATTAGGTTATGTTTTTATGAACGCTTTGTGTTTTCACTTATCTTATGTACGTTTTACGATCTCTGAAAAAAATGTTCTGTTTAAGCTATTTGTAATGAATAAATAGTATCTTATACTGATTAGATCAAAACCGTTACCCGTTTGATATTAGTAGGATAAAATTAAGTTAAAATGTTTTTTTTGGTTCTGCAAAAATAGGACAAACCAAAACGAAAAAGAAAAAAATAGACTAAAGGCGCACAGCTTCTTCAAGCCGGACAAAGACGCACAACTTTTTCAAAAATAAAAGGATCTTGAATACATAGAGGAGCTGAAGCAGCTCATAGAGAAGGAGGGAATACCTGCTCCAGTTCCAATTGAGCAGCGATGGACAGCTCGCAGTAGGAGCACCATGAGTCCAGCATATAGCGCAAAAGATGATGATATATTTTCATGGGTACATAATCTTGTAAACCGATTAGTTTTATAACTTGTGTCACCATGATGTCTTGAGGCTGGGCATCTTCGGGTTGTTGCGTTTCTTGCATCCAACTGATCCTCGTTTTGGTAACAGGTTGGCATTATTATGTACCTCCCTACAACTGATGTTCGCGGAAGGAAGGAGATTACAGATGAATTCTTCCACTATAGACATTTGATGCAAAAGAGGATGATATATTTTCATGGGTACATAATCTTGTAAACCGATTAGTTTTATAACTTGTGTCACCATGATGTCTTGAGGCTGGGCATCTTCGGGTTGTTGCGTTTCTTGCATCCAACTGATCCTCGTTTTGGTAACAGGTTGGCATTATTATGTACCTCCCTACAACTGATGTTCGCGGAAGGAAGGAGATTACAGATGAATTCTTCCACTATAGACATTTGATGCAAAAGAGGATGATATATTTTCATGGGTACATAATCTTGTAAACCGATTAGTTTTATAACTTGTGTCACCATGATGTCTTGAGGCTGGGCATCTTCGGGTTGTTGCGTTTCTTGCATCCAACTGATAGATATTCAATCGACTATGGGATAGATATTCAGTCTTTGAACATTGGGTGAAGATTGAGGTATATATTTCAGTAACTACACTACTATTTACTGCTTGTTAAGGGATCCTAGATTATGAAAAATCATCCACGTTTGCGGTAGAAGGCTTTTATTTTCTTTCTTGGGCTTGATAACAAAAGCACCGGCCCATCTCATAGTAAGTTTCGATACCAAAAGCCGGATTGCAACTTCGTGATCTCTAGCCACACGTGCTTCCATATCAATCTAAGCTTGTAGTGATGTTTTTATTTTTTTTTTGGAAATTGGGATCAAGATTTCATTAAAACAAAATAAATCTTATAGATGATAAGAACACAACCACTGACCTTATAAATCGATGAGTATTAATAAGAAATAGTTCTTAATCCGACTTCGCAAAACTACAAGTTATACAAAAACTGTTATTAGCATTTCTAAATTTAGACCATCAAAATGATAGTGCTTGTTTATTTTTCGCTTATGAAAGAGGTACCTCAAGTCTCTGAACACTGTTGCATTCGGGTCCCCAAAATTCAAATGTTTTGGGGCCATAACTCATTCTAATTGATACCATAGGTTTCATCTGAATAATGTTTGCATGACAGGAAATGCAATTCTACACTGATATTAATCTTTTACCATCTGCATTTTGTAGATCCCAAAAGATAAGGAAGAGCTTGCTGATCTGCAAGCTAGGTTGAGCAAGCGGGTTCCGGTGGCTGCATACAACAAAGCAAGAAAGGAGTTGGACTCCAACCGGATATTGTCAATTAACATTCTTGAGAAGCTATTTCCATTAATCAGATGCTGTTCAAGTGGGCATAATTTATGGTCAGTTCATCTTTTTTTCTCATGATCTCGTTCTAGTCATCACTGCTGGATAGTCAGCCTTGCTCCGCGGGTTACGTAATCTTTTCAGAAATTTGAACAGTAGTAATATTGTGTTTGTGGAATTTTACCATCTGGTTTCATATGGTTAATAAAGGATTACCTAGTTATCACGGGTGACATCTTCTTTTTTCCGACCATTTATCACGGCTGACATTTTTTTTTTGTAATAAAAACAATAATCTTATTTTGTGACTCTTAAGAGGCAAATTAAGAAAAGAGGTACTTACTAGTGACGATTATTTTGGGAGGAACCTCAAATTTGATCAAATTAAAACCATTTGTGCGAGGTACAAAAAGATAAAGGGGTTGGAGGAAACTTGGAGGGAACGTAAGGAAACTAGGAAAGGCATGGGTCTGCTGCAAATGGAAGATTTCAACTCTACTAAAGGCACAAGCTAATCATTTGGTATAAACAAGTTACTACTGAAACATAACAATATAGTCGATGATCATGATGAAATGAAGATGAGAAGATGAAATATGGAATCACTTAGACGATGGTGACACAACTGAGAATTATCAAAGGGCAATGACAATTTATCATGAATCTGTCATCCCATAGAATTGTTTTCTTTGGTTAATCGATTTCAATTATGACACGTCTTCCCTCTTTTTGGTTAAGACGAAATGCTACATCAATATTTACCTATCATAAGATAGGTTAGGTTATGAGTGGGCGTGTAATGTGCAATATTTTGCATTATCTTTCTTATGGTGACAGATTGGGTTGCACCCCAGAATCCTATTCGTTATCTGTTTCCCTCTTGAACAAATCAACACTTACCTTTATGCTTTATTAACACAATAAATGTATTTTACCTACCCATTAGACAACGATCCACCTAATCTTGATATTGAAGTCCCTTTTAGTCACATCATTCTCCATTTTTAACTAGTGGTTGAAGAGAGAGAGCCATAACTTTCAATGCCACGGATGATTAGCCTCGGACTCTAGAATGATCATGCCTAAATGGAGGAGTAAAACACGGAAACCTGGTTGAAAGATTCGTGCAAACTGGAGTTTCTGAATTTTAGGCAGCAAACTGAAAGAACATATGATGTTATAAGATACATACACATTTCAACCCACCCATATGTTGACTGAAATCAAAGAACCAAACATGAATACCAAACAATAGAGCAAGCTTCAAACTAAGTACACATAGAGATTTGACTCATAGACAACTATTGTATGGGCACAAAGGGAATCCATAAAACACTAGTACATATAGATGGACACAAGGCGTAGTCCTTCCTCGCTGATCATCTTTTAGCAGCATGTTTCACAGAGCCAGCAGCAGCACAAAGCGGCCAAACTGCAATCCAGGAAAATTGACTTAAGAGTTAATGACATGTAGAAAATTTAGTTGCCAGTGATCCTGTTGATTTTCTTTTTACTTTTGTGATGGTTGAATAGAAATTTCCTACATCATCTTTGTTTTTGTATTTTTTTTTTTTTAGCTTGTAGATTGATTTTGATTACATGATTTATGCTATTAACTTGTTATCTGTTCTGCTTAGAACACTAAATTGCTCACCATCCTTCTAGGAACCCCTGTTCTCCCCTCTTCTTTGTCTGAAACCATCTCTTCTTAGTCATGGGAGGATTCTCTGTTGGGTATCCTGCATCATGCCGAGAGAGATGAAAAATAGAAGAAGGGCAAGAAAATAAAAAACGGAAGTTGTGAGCTCGACCCGGTAATTTTCAGCATCCCAAAATCAAATTAGAAACTAGTAGTTAATATTGATGGCTAAACTTAAAGTATCCTGTCTAGTCGAAGGATGAACCCTAGTGGCTAAGAAAGAGGGAGAGAGGGAAGGAAAACCTGGAGGGGGAATGCTGTCTTGGGTCTCTGGTCTGATCATTTTTGCTGAAGGCTTGAGTTCGCAGGGTAACTGATGGGCACCGGCTCTCTTTGTAGCTCTGAGTTTCAGTAGGATATGTTATTCGTTGTTGCTGGTTTTGGGCTCTGTATTTATAGGATAAATGGTGTAGACACCGCACAAAGTTGAACTTAAAAGCTGAGCAGTTTGCTTAGTCAAAAGATGAGTATAAAGAAATTAGCCAGCTATTCATTTGGACATAGTGTGCTCCATGATCTTTAAAGTGTGATTCTTTCCACTCTGTTATATCGCAAAAAGCAAAGAGATGCCTCACTTACTCGAAGGGTCTTACGTTCAAAGGCTAAACATCATATTGGGAACATGACTACGTCAACATACTTGCTGATTAAGTAACTTTGTCAAGCTTTGTATCTTCAAAAAAACAAAAGAAACAAAACTCTGTCAAGATATTTTAATGACGGTGTTGTCTAATGTCAAATATGCTTTCGTCAGATAATGACCTTCTCAGGTGGAAAAGTATCAGTAGAACGGGTCTACCAATGAGAGAGTGATATTTCGATCGGTTGGTTGGAAGCTGTCATCATACAGAAGGAAAAACCAGGTTTCCTGATCTTCATCTTGAGGTGTTTCAGAACTCTTGACATATTGAAATCTCACCTAGCTGTTAGGTTCTGAAACCACATTCCGGATGTTCCTCGGGGTAAATAATATAGCCTCACTCTCTCCAAATTTGTTCCATGAAAATTCTAGGCTTGCTTTTTGGTTTCATATTTAACATATTGTAATGAACCATGAACTCTTGATCTGATACGTTTTTGCTCAAGTCATCTGCTTCAAGCTTTTAGGTTGTGGAACTTTCATTATCTCCTGAGAACTTGCAATGAGAGCAGTAAATGACTGGAGGGAAAGTACAGCCAAGAGGCCTGGGGTTATCACGACTTGCATAAATGAAGTAGATGAGAAAATGATTATAAAGGACATATCTGTAACACAACACTATAGACTTAACCCGTCTTTCTACTGAAGCTACTGAAGAGGGTGAATTGAACTTATAAGAAATTAGAGACTTGTTATGAAGGTCAAATAAGTATCGGAAGTAAAATGTTGTCGGTTGTTCACTCATTTCATCATAATAGGTAGATTGATAGATTTTAAGACGCCAAAGAGAATCGGCGATCACAAACCAGAAAACAGAAGCAACAGCTCACTAACGTACATAGTGCAGAGCTCAAGAATTATAATTAGTCATAGACACACGAAGAAGCAGTAGAAGCTAGTAAGTGCCAATGGAGATGAAGTGGTTGAGAATTCGCCAGGATCGTTCGTTAGTTACCGCACTCGTCACAGACAAAACAGCAACACAAGGCGGCCAAGCTGCAAGACAAATAGAAGCAAACACTGAAATCAGTCCCTTGGCGAGTAGTTATATTGTCATCCACAACCCATCTCTAATTTTTAATCATGGATGGCATGACCTTGTATATCCTTATACTCTGGACTTGTTATCTTAAAGCTGACGCAGCTATCTGCCATCTTGGTTGATATATTCTTCTGCTTATGTTGCTTTTTTAACCCGATAGCATGATCTTAATATATCTTTCTTTTGATGCAGAGCTCGATTGATTTGCTGCAGTAGCAGGTTGTGTTTACACCGTCATGATTACCCATTTTAAGACATACCATCCTTCGATGAACCCTTTCTCATCTCCCCCTCTTGTTTCTTCGAAACGACACTTTCTTAATCTTCTTCATAGGAGGATTTCCAGTTGGGTGTCCTGCAATTCAAGGGATAAAAGGAAGCTGATTCGTGAGCCTTGTGATGTCCTGATTCTAGTCATGCTTAAATGGTTTGATAATACTACATATACCAACAAGGTGCATCTTTCTTTTCGGTAACCCATCACATTAAAACCTCACGGTTAAGTGTGTTTGATGTAGAGTAATGTTGGGATAGGTGACCTCCTGCGAAGTTGTGCAAGTGAGGACAAAGCATACTGAAAGGACTAGTGTTGATCTGTGGGGTCAGTCCTGAACATGAAAAGGGTTTCTTGGTGATGACCCGCGTGCTGGACCCGAGTACCCGGGTCAGCCGGGGCGTTACATGTATGAAGTGGAGTATATTTGGAGATCTCAAAGACCACATCACCGCGACAAGTTTATATGAAGACTAGAAGTAGGATGGAGAACCTGGAGGATGGGTTCTTGTCATTTTTGAAGAAGTTGGTGATGTTGAAGAAGAATGATTTTTTTTTTACCAGAGCAGTTTGCCTGTGGAAAGAGAAGTATCGAAGAATAGTGCTTGTTTACATATCAAATGGCAAAGGCTCCCACATTCCACTTCGAATGGGGTTTGAAGCGAACATTGCGTATTCCTTTCCTCATACAAGGAGAGTTTTTTTTTTTTTTCTGTTCTTTTTTCCTTTTCCCGAACTTGAAATCGTGTGATCAAGGCATCATCCTTGAAAACAGCGTCTATTTGACGGATGCTTGTCTTCTTGAAATTGATACGAGTGTTGAGAGAATAAATAAACCGTTTATTCGTGTTCGATGGAGATCTTATACTTTTGACGATTATGTGACCAAAAGAATAAGTTGGCCTAATCTTTTCCTGGATTCCATTTTAGGTGGAAAAGCAGAAGGGAACATAACTAAACTTGGAAGGTTCTTTGTTGTGAGTAACGCTTTGTGATTTCCTTTCCCAGCATTAGTCGATTTCAAAACATGGATGTTTCCACATTGCGGCGGAATTTTCGACAATCAACTTAGTTCAGTGTCAAGTAGTTGGATTCCTGAAATCAAAGGTTGTGGATGGTTATTGATATCAGAGATAACAACAAATAGAGCGCATATATGATGTCTTCCGGAACCATCGTATGATAAGACTTCCTTCGAGTCGTGGTGAAGTACTACAAAGATGTTGTGAGTAATTAGTTGTTGTGCTGAATCTACGGTAGAGTCATATAGAAATCTCAAATGTTTGTATCATGAAGTCTCCACTGTTAGTTGAGGGTAACTCAGCAAAATAAAAGCCAAAGCACTATAACAACTTTCCTACAAGAGATTATCCAATGATATAGTTATTCACATACATCATACCCTCTCCGTCCAACGAGAGGTATAACACATACGTATTTTGTATTATTCTATATGTATAAATATAAGTTTTGTTTTCATATTAAATCACGTCTGATCGTCCCGCAACATGTATTATATTGAAATTGTAACTTACACAACTATTGATATTTCACTATAAATTTACAAAAACGTAATATATTTGATCGTTGTTGTACACGTGTCAAACTTTGTATCGATACACATATAAAATTAAAATGCTGTATTTTTTATGGGACGAAGAAAGTATATTTCTGATCATACAATAAACTTATCATCAGATAACCTATGTTTTTATGCTCACTAAGTAGACTAAACGATTTTTAGATGTGACCTATTCTATATCTGGATAAGAGAAGTTACACATCACATATCTTTCAAGTTGAATATATATCTTTATTTGAGCGGGGTTGAGAGGCATTGTCAGCTCTCATGTCATTTTCATAAGATACCTACCGCCCATAGTTTCTAAATTAATTTAATCTGATACAGCTCTTAAGTCCTTGTCAGCTCCAAAATACTGTATGTAATTTCAATAATTTGGTTTTGGTTATGATGGTCGCTGATTAGGGAAAGCCAACATAGAAATCTGATATTGCGAAATTGTCTAAATTCACATATGTGCGATGAACACAAAACAACAATAAAAAATGGACACGAAGCGAACATAGAATTTATTCATTCATAATCTACCAATGGTAGATCATTGGCGTGTAGTGGATGATTTCTATATCATACCACTGATCAAAAGACAATGAGTTCACAACAATGTGAAAGATGAGCACACCAGAATTTTTGTAACGGCGCCAACAGTTGACGATATAAGCACTAGGATAGCATCATATCCTTTTCTTATTCTTCAGTTCTTCAGCAGCAACAGCAGCAGCACTCTTCACAGGCAAAGCAGCAACACATTCCGGCCAAGCTGCAAAAACAAAAACACAAAGCACAAGACACGAATAAAAAACGAGAATCTGCGATCGTTATCCTTAATCAGGCACGAAACAGATCAACTTGATTTGTTGATGGATTTACCATCCTTCGATGCATCCTTTTTCTCCTCTACTCTTGTTAGAACGCATCAAGCTACGGAACCATCCCTTCTTTTTCTTCTCGACCTTCATCGTAGAGGATTCTTCGGTCGGATAACCCGGATTCTTCGTAGGGACGGCTGTTGCCGCCTTGTTGTCTTGAGCTTGTGTCTTGCCCATCCTGGAGTTGCCGTGGGAAGAGAATGGAACAGTTCAGGACAAGCTTTTGAGAGATGATGAAGACTGAATAGTTTTCTCTTGTTTTGTTGTGTGTCAAACCATGAGACTCTGGGGATAAACCTAACCGAGGTTCCGATTTAATTAAATGACAAATCGAAATCGGAATTTTTGAGTTCGGTTCCGGTTCTGGTTTTGTTATCAATTTTGATTTCGGTTCAATTTGATCATAGTTTCATTTTAACTTCTTTGTGTTTATTATATGTTTTTGTTCATAAAATACACATCAAATAAGTTTTATTTAAAGAAAAATATATTAAAATATGATATAAGATGGAAAATATCAAAACTTATATAATCGTATTACAAAGTTAAGTTTAATATTCATCTTAAAATATGACCTAATATAAACGGAAATGAACACATGAAAATATAAGATATTTCGACTAAATAGACATAACAAAAGAATAAATCAGTAGGTATAAATTAGATGATAAACAAACTAGGGAAAAAATACTTTAATGTTTTAGGGGGAAAATAAGCGATTTGGAACTGAACTGAATCGATGGTTCCGATTCCAAATTTGCTTTTGGTAGAACCTAAAACGCGAATCAATATTTAATGATTTAGTTTTGATTTCTATCGATTTCGAATTCATCACGGTTTCGGTTCTTAAATCCACGATTCGATTACGGTTCGATTTCCTAACCATCATCGGGTCTACGTGGGGATGTGTTAGCTTGCTGGTCTATTCTTTAAAGTGAACGTTGACTAAACCTTATATCAATTTCTTTAATTTAAGATTATGGTTAGGATGAATCACCTAGTTAGGTAATTGGAAAGCAACCTGACTTTAATTTTCACTACAAACACGAAAGGTAAGGTGTTTCTGAAGCAACTAATTGGCTATGTCTAAAATATCACGAATTAAGAATTGTAATTTTTTGAGCATTTGATGGTGATAAGGCTTCCAAATCTGATGCCGTCCTGCCTATTTCTATCTGAAGTTGAGGTGTTACAATTCAACAGTGGTAGCTTTGGACGACTCTAATTGAGCACGGTTTCGGAGGGTAGCGGGATGAATGAAGGCATATCAATCCTGCTAGTCTACGAAAGTAGTATCAAAGCTTGATTTGGAATGGTTAAAGACGGTATAAACGAGATGTATCGTTACTGAAACAACCTGTGAATTACGCCAGTGTACAACATTCTCAATGGGGTCATATACAATTCGCCAGTAACTTAAGCCTCAAAATTATGAATGTTCTGCCCTGTATCGAATCAAGATCCTAGTAGACGTCCACAACTCTGGTACAGTCGATATCTTGGAGCGTGATTCTACCCAAGTATAGCTCGCTGATATGAGAGGCGCATAGGGGTATGCATTTTCCATGCAAACTCTCATGAATCACGCCTAATCCTGGCACCCATTTCTCATTGTCGCATGGATCAATCTTCAACTCTTTCTGCAGCAACCGAACACGATACAGAACAGTATCCTCGATCTCACAGAAGTGAGCAATGCACCGAAGTGATGGATTGTCGTAAGCCAGCCTTATCAATGCCAGGGTCAGCGCTCCATCGACCGACTTTGGATCCGCAAACCCACCATCTCCTGTTCCACTCACTATCCTTTCGGTGGGGAAGTGGATTTCTTCATCACCGTTTGAGTCCAAGACCTTCAGATCCTTGGTAAAATGTCTGATGGTCTCCAGTTTTGTGGCGTCGTGCTTCTCTGCCAACGTCAAGAGGCATGAGAATCTCAAATGATAACTGACCGTTGTTTTTATCAACTTGAAGTTCCTGCAACAGCAATAGTAATCCAACCACCTTTTACCCACACCAGCGTACCACTTTATGATGTCGACATCTTCAAGAGCAGTGAGAAAACTCAGCGGCCTGGGCCGACCGAGTTTGTTAGTGAATCCAACAAGCCTGACCGCCTTCCTCACGGGCTCAATGGGCGCAGCTACTCTCATGCGTAGCTTGGTCAAATCCTCGACCGTCCTCTTACCATACTCCCGCTCTTCTTCCTCTTCTTGTCTCCTTTTTTCATCCTCCAATGCCCTTTCAGCTTTCACAGGATTCAAATACTTGTCTATTTGCTCTTGGAACTCGTCGTAGGCATTAACAAGCTCCACAGGCAACTGATCCCTGATCCTTTTAAGGGATAGGAAATCACCTGAGGTGAGCTGCCGGTGGAATTCACGACGCTCTTCCAAAGATTCTAAGTATTCATTCATTACTTCCTTTGCCCAAGTACTAAAAATCTCCTTTACTTCGTCCTCGATCTGATACTCATGCTTGAGCCCGTTGTTACTCTTCTTCAGCTTCTTGAACACATGGCTGAAGATTTTCATACCCAATTTCTTCCTATTAGTCTCCCTAGCATTTCTCAGTTCCAAAGCCTTAACCTCCTTTTGCCTAAGATACTTCTTCCTTGCCCTTTTCGCCTTCTCTGACATGGGCGGGCGTAATACCGAAGGTGGAACTGCCTGAAGTTCCATTCCCAAGAAATTAATTTTCTCCCAAACCGCACTATGGATCGCCGTCTTTAACTTATCAACCTTCAAATCCAACTTCTCCTCCAAATATCTCACAACCCAGTTCATTAAATCCATTGTAAGCACCTTCGATCCTGATGTGATCACTAGTATCTCATCCAAGTACCTAACCGCATATATCTTCACTGGCTTATAGAACCCGCCACCCTCACCCTCATCTTCAACTTTAGCATTCTCCTTATTCCTCCTAAGACGAATCCCTTGAATTTTCTCATCGAAACTATTCAAGTAAACATTGATCAAAATAGCAGACAATGCGCATTCCTGTGGCAATCCTCTACCAAGATAACACCCACCCAATTCAATCCTCAACACATTGCACTCAAACAACCTCTTGATCAACCCAATCAACAACCTATCATCAATCCTCTCCTCAATCACATCACACAACCTCTCAACATGCACATCATCAAACCTCACATTCCCAAACCCAACACTGAACCACCAACTCGGATTCTCAACCCCATTCTTCAGGTACCGAATCGCAGTATGCCTCCCCATCCCGACCCTCCCGCCATACGCAAACGTCGCAAAACCCGAATCATAAACCGCCTCCAGAGCCATCCTCAGTGCCTCGATCACAATCTTGAGCCTCAAATCCGGCAACACCAAGATCCCGCCTTTCGACCCCGAAACCCCAAAACAAGAAAAACCCATCTCAAATTTATCATTAGAAAGCTGCCCACCAAGCTCAACCAGGTCAATTCCGCCGGCGGCCGCCGAGTCAGGACCGAGTAGACTCGGTCTTGCCAAATTTTCACATGCTGTGAGCAACACAGAGGGTGAAGAAACGACGTTTTGGATGAGGTTTGAGAATTTGCCGGTGGCATAGTGGGAAAAAATTAGGGTTTTGAGTTGGGGTTTTGTTAGGGTTCTAGTAGTGGTGGCGGTGGAGAGGAGAGAGAGAAATGGGGTTGATGAAAAGGGTATTTTGGGAAATAGGTTTTGGTTGGGTCGCCGGATCAGGGAGCAGAGCATTGAAGGGGGCGGCGGCGATGCGGTGGCGGAGATGGGGGTGCGGTGGTGGTGGTGGTGGAGGGGAAGGGGATGGGGATGGGCTTGTGGGAGAATGGGCCATGATGATATTGGGCCTTGGAAATGGAGTGTTATTGTTAGTATGGGCTGAAATGTGAGCTGATTATGAATTGGGCTTTTGAGCCCAGAACATTGGATCTTGGTCTTATTCATCCTTGTTAAACTCTGTTTTGATCCCAGATTAGTCATTTACCTCTTTCCATCTCAAATCAATAGAAGAAAAGCAACATAGAAATCTACATGATCCCGTGAGCGGAGCGTTGGAAGGAGGAAATGCACGATTTCTTATCCTATTACATATGTATGATGTCTTCGGAGCGATTTATCATTGATAGGGGTGTAAAACGAGTCAAGTTCGAGCCGAGCCGGTCTCAATTTGTTTAGGTGTTTGATTTACTCAAGCTCGGCTCGAGCTCGTTTATGAGCCGAGCTCGGTTCGTTAAGGGAAACGAGCGTGGTTTGTTAAGGGAGACGAGTGCGGTTCATTAAGGGCTCGATTAGGCTCGTTCATTTAGGTATCATTAAAGCTCGTTTACAACTCGGTTCGTTAAGGGCTTGATAAAGATTCAATAAAAGCTTGTTTAGGTTCGGTTTATTTTAATTTAGAAAAAAATCATAAATTATGGAGTTTTTAGTAAATATAAATAGCTTATATTGAATATATACATAAGTATTTTAATTATTATATATATAACGAATTTTTATCGAGCTTGAACCCTTATCGAGCTTAACAAGCTGAGCTCGAGCCCGAGCAGAACTGAACAAAGATATGCTCAAACTTGTTCTTTTAGTTAAACGAGTTGAGAATTTTATTCGTTTTCGGCTCGTTCAGCAACTGAACGATCTCTTAACGAGTCGAGTCTTTTTTTTCGGCTCTAATCATTGAGCTAATCGCTTTTGATATATCTCAAATCAATGAACATGCGGACAAATGTGTTACTATACTATCATGGGACGATGAAAAAGACATCGAATTGACATAAGATTTCTGAGTTGGATACTTGTTTCACGCCAAAATTGTGTATCGAATAGAGTCAGTATAAAAATATGTTAGTCAAGATAGGCCAAAAAAATCTCGCCGTCTAACACGGCTTATCATTGCTTATTGCCTCCTTTTTTGCGATGAGCATTTCGTAAGAGCTGTCTCGGTTTAATGATGATGACTGCCACAATATGCTAGTAAATTCTTTATAATACGCGTAGAAGTTAGGAGAAAAGCTCCTGTGATTTGGTGTAGAAAATAAACCAACTTGAGACAAAAGTCGAGATCGATCAACGGAGTGCAATGCATGCTGTGAGTCTGTTGGACTTTACCTCAACCACATGATTTTTCCGTAAAAAAGCTAGTAAGTGGGGGTGTGACAGACACGTAAATGACTCGATCATGTACTATTATTCTTTCTTATAGGTCCAAATATAAATTTTCATCCACACAAGTTGACGATGACGGATCCATTAAATTATAATCATTTTATTTATCATCAAAATTTATTTATATATTTAATTAATAAAAAAATGAGATATAAGAATGAGAAAAAAATAAAAAAATGAAGACGAGAATTACCGTGATATAAAATAAAAATATATTTTATATTTTTATATAAAAAAATTATTAAATATAAAAATATTATAAATTAAATAGGATATAAAGATGCTGTTGTTTGATTTGGACAGAGGGGGGGCATAATATCATATGATATGTTTGTTACATCAAAAGCGGACCAGATACGCGAAAAAATCTAGAGAGATGGAATTAAATTTACGAAGTTAAAACTTCATCGGTCCGAGTAACGTGAAAATAAGTTTTTTCAGAATCTGGCAAATCGTTTATTATAGGCGATAACTTTACGCTCTATTTCATTCATTGAAGAATATATGTATCTCTCTATGTAAATGAATGGAATCGCATTCGCTTTCTACAAGCATTGTAGATATGATTTTGACATTTTGAGGTAGATTTTTTCTTGTGTCTAAACGATAATAACAAAGTCCAAGGAAGAGGGAAATTTCCAGGAAACTGAGCATTGGAAGAGCCGTGAGAGAAAAAACACATCAAGGTTTGAATGAGTTTCCCCTATTTTTATGGCATATACTTCGTCGTCAGGGAATTTTTATAGCATATCGTTCAGAACTAGTTACCAAAATAGAAGCCATCGTCTCCTAGTAAAGGTTGCTTATTGTACCCTTGTGTACGGCCCGTCTTTAACTCATCGTTCAAATGTAACATATCGTATCATGATTTATGTACATTTCCTATTTGGATTATTCGTGTCAAATAAGGAAACGAGAAGTGGTAAATCTAAAATGAATATGAGTGATGAATTAAACATATAACTTAGGACAATATAACTTTCTCTTTGTGATCAATTGTCAAGTTTTTATTATTGAACAGGCATAGTAATTTTGTAAGCGTACTCGTATTCAAAGTATTATACTCCCTCCGGCCCACGAAAAATCCTACACATATATATTTTATAATATTTTATATCATGAATATAAATCTTATTTTCATATCAAATCACATCTGATCATCCTGAAACATTATATTGAAATACGTAATTTACACAATCATTAATGTTTCACTGTAATTTATAAAAAAAACTATATTTGATAATTGTTTCAAGTATATCAAACTTTACATCAATATATATATCCGATTAAATTGTTGTATTTTTTATGAGACGATAAGACTATTAAATTGCTATGGCTATGTAAAAATGGAGCCAACTCTAAAGTCTACACGAACCTATGCTTCAAAATATTAATGTTTTTGTTCTAAATTAATTGAAATATTTTTTTTATCAATTTCAAAATAACTAAAATATTTTCATTTTTGATAATTTTTTAATATCAAATTAATCTCATCTATTATACTTTTCTGTTAAATAAAATATTAATTATTCATCAATATTTACACAAATTCAATTTCCATTAATTAATTTAAAAGGGAGGAGTATATTCAAACATGTTCTTTTATAGCTACAATTATAGATCATGTAGGCAGTCTTTAGTTGTGGCCACGGATTTTTTACCATCAATTCAAATTTCTGATAAAATTAATTATTCAACAAAACCTTTTTCATAATTATCGGAAATCACACATAAAAGTAGTAATGTTTGTTAGGTAGGATCATGTCCTCCGTCACATCATTTGGCACAAATCTACAACTCTCTATATGTTCTTCATTTAAGAATCTGTAAATGTTCACAGTAAGAGTTCAAATATAAGCTAGATTTCATACTACGAATTTACTTATCGCACAGTAACAAGAACCACATATCAAAAATCAATAGAGTTCCTTTTACTTGTGCAACATACACATTCATACAAGGAGTGCTACCACATTCAACCACATAAACAGTTTTCTTCATCTTGATCATACTTTTATTTTCCTTTCAATTCCATACATTATAATCCTCCTAACTAGCATACTAACCCATTTTAACCCCCACCACACACACCAGTCGAGTAAAATTCAATTATCTTTATCATTAAATATGTCGTATCAACACGTCTGATGTTCCATCATGAGCTTAAAATCCTCGAAACAAACGAAGCCATCCCCATTAACATCAACAGTCGCAATCATATCCCTACAATCCTCGATCGTGCACCTCTCATCTCCGATCGCAACAAACACCTTATGCAACTCCTCGGCCGAGATCCTTCCATCATGATCCTCGTCAAACACATCAAACGTCTCCCTCAACTCCCGCCCATCAATCGCGGGCCCGAACGCGGATCCAATGGCCCTAAACTCCTCGAAACTGATCGCTCCGTCTCCGTCGGCGTCGATCTCGTTCATCATGGAGTGGATCTCCTCGTCGGTGGGGACGGAGGAGTCCTTCGGGGTGATCCAGCGGAAGAGCTGGGAAAGCTCGGCGGAGGTGATCTTGCCGTCGTTGTCTCGGTCGATTATGCGGAATGTTTCGAGGAGATCGTTGTAGAGGTCATCGTAGTCTTGAGACGGTAGCACGCTGGTTGGCGTCCGAGGCGTCTTCGCGGAATCTGTTGAGGAGGCGCTCAAGGAGCGGGCGTCGGATCTGGTGAGGGATGATGATTTGGAGTTTGATTTGGGGGTTTTGAGGGTGGAGAAGAGTTTTTTGGGGTTGAGGGAGTCGATGGAGATCTTCATTATCGTGTGAGAGAGGAGATGTTGTGTGGGGTGAATGGAGAGGGGCTTTAATAGGGGAGTGGTGGTGGTGGGGGGACGCCATTGATAGAAGTGGGGGGGAGAAGCTTCGAGGAAACTTCCAGTGTGAAATTTTTGTTTTTGCCCGTTCTTTCCCTTTTGATTTGATGTTTTCATTTTGCTCTGGATTCTAGCTCGTTACATATGGAAACAAAATTTTGACTATCGAATACTATTTTTTAAAAAAAAATTATTTTTAAGGATATTCTTGATGATTTGAGTTGTATATTTTATTTTGACTCTTAATTATGCAATATTTTCATTGTCACATAAAACATTTAACTTTTCGAAAAAATTATTATTCAATATGTAGTTTGATGAGTTTTGTTCCTATAATTTATAATGTCCGATTCTCCCGCAACGTTTATAACTTAAAAATACATAATTTATATTACGATAAATTTATGTAAAACAATGTTTAATGTTAGTAAAATTTTGTCTCTGACAATCTCATAAATCATATTGTTTGTGTGTTTTGTCGGACGAACAGAGTATATATTATTAAGATAATAAACAAAGGCACTCAAAATATATATAAATAATAAAAAAAGAGTAATATGTTTGAGAATGAAGTACTCAATAATATGCCCCCGTAGCTTCCGTTGTCGTAGCAGCCTTCGGATTGTAGAGGAGGAGTCAACTCGTCACCGTCGTACATCGTCACAACGAGATCTAGGGTTTCAAAGTTATTTCACCACAGGGGTATGTGGATTGATCTGCTCGAGAGACAAAGCATGTATATCAGGGCCGCGCAAATAAGTTAATTAGGGTTGAGGATCGATTGCTTTCCCTGTGTAGCTGAAAAAATAAAGGAAACGAGAGAGAATTGATTGAGACGCGACAAAAGAAATAAATTCAGGGAATAAGACATATCAGACCAAGGATGTATGTTTTTTTCCCCCTTCAAAAAATAAACTTATTTGTAATAAAAAAGATTTATTCCACCTATTTGTAATTTGAAAAGAAAAAACTAACTATTGGGTAATTTTCACTTGAGCTTTCGACGTCAATATCCATTTTCCACATACTATATGGTTCGCACGACCATTCAATACGACATATGAAATCAGTTATGATCAAGGTCCCTAAAATCTACCTGCATCAATGCCTTGAAGACCTTTCTTCAGTATGAAAGATTCGAGCAGCGGATCTGCTCCCTAGTTTGATGTTTGTTTCGACTTTCTTTCTCTTCGGCATGTTCGACACATATCATGACACGGTCTTAGGAAAATATCAAGGCTTCGAGGTTCAAATTAAAAAAACGTTACTAAAAAGTTTATATGATTTGGTGATATGCTACAACCCAAAAATTTGTTAACTTATCATAGTTTCAGCTTATGAAGTGTGCTAACGTCCTTTCCCATAGATTTATGGGCAACATATAGAATCAGATCAGCTTCATCGATCCGTATCAATCAATTAACCATTCATGAACGATAGCAACACTTCGATGATCCCGACAATGTCAGAAGGTCCAACCCATTTTAATGAACGTCCTACATAAACTATTTTGGAGTCAGGTCTCCATTAAGCACCAAAAGTAGAATAAGGATCGATCTCATACAGTATCGTATCCAAGATTCGATCGGTGACTCGGTTATCTTCATAAATCGTTTCAGGTGAGCAAAGCATGGGAAATTTGGGCAGAAATGAGTCTTTGTGTGGTACTATCATCTTGAATATGCCCAAAGAGATCACACAAAGAGATGACTATATATCGAGCGCATTGATGGGAGTACATGATTTCTCACCAGAATAAATGCCATCATATATTAATTTGACTTAATTAATGCTTCATGCTTTGGCGCAAGTCCTAATTGTTAGCTCCATGTGATGTTCATAAATCTCCGTAAACGATGACTAAGAAACTTTAATTTGTTAATGGAATACATGAAAAATTCAACACGATCAAATATGGATGTGCATAGAAATGCTAAAAATGAGAGAGTTGTGTGCACATTTTGTCACAGAGAGATCGATCAAACATAGCAGCACTGTCGCAGTAGCAATCTAGATATTTATTTAATGTACTACTATCTCAGTTTTAATTTATCGTTATTTGAGAAATTGAATAAAGTTTTAAAATATCTATCGTTTGAGATAATCTATACAAAAATTGAAGTTTCCTTTCAATTTTATCTTCACATTTATTGTTTTTCATACTTTGACTAATTCAATGCAATATTTAAACAATTTATCGTTAATAAGGGCAATAATGGATTTTTCTTGTATCATTAAGATTTTTTAATATATATGTTTCGGTGTAAATGATAGATAAATTGATACTGAAGGAATATAAGATTTGAAGAGAACAAAATCTATACGATCAATTTCCTAAAATTATTAAAATTCATAGCATGCGCTCTATTTTCAAATAGAGCGTAGGCTATGAATTTGATTGTATGAAACAGAACATCTTTGTTGTATGAAACAGAGCATGCACTCTATTTTGAAAAGAAATATAGCACCTGAGGAAAATTGTATGTCTTCCTCCGGTTTTTTAGTTTCTTTTTCAAAATAGAACGTCTAAAAAAATTATATGTTTTTTGAAATTATTTTTTCCATCGGTATGATTTTAGAATTTTTTTTTTCAAGATTTTATAATTTTGGATAAAATTTCCGAAATTTATATGGTTTTATCATATTGCATACAATAAATACGACAAAATTAGACTTATATCCGATTAGAAGTATACTCTAGATGTGTGGACAACATAATTATACCATTCCCGATGTAGGACTTATCATGATTGGAATTATTGCGCTATAATTGGAGTCAATATAGGCCACATAGGAAATATTAATGCAAAAGAATACATAAATGCACACACATGGAATACAATACAATCGAGCAATTCCAATCAAAATAAGCCAAATCAAGGAAAATAAAAAAAGTAACAACGACGAATGATTTTTTCAAGCTCCTTTTATGTGACATGATTGATTTTTCCACTTTGGTCTGAAAATGCCATACAACTTTTAATAATTGTAAACATGAGCAAAGAAAATGAAGTTCCTGGTCTGCCCGATTCTGCTCGTTTCTTCAACACAAATCTATGACGCAAATCTAGGCACATTATGTTGCCTTAATGTTACACCATCTTGTCCATTTATTTTCGTTTATCTTTCTTCGAGCGAGTCACATACAACGCCAGGTGTTCATTAGAGCATCGATCGATATCAGAAAATATAAGATAAATTAATGAGAAAAGAACACGACAAATGGATCCAAACAAAACGATCAGTATCTAAATATTGATTCATAAATTAAGAATCGATGCAAGGTTAACCAAAGTACGTCACAAAAAGGATGATAAATTGGTATGTATATCAAATTTCAAATTTCGTTGGCATTGAGAAATTGGTTACTCACTCTAGTACTGTAGAAAGCTGAATCTTACTATATGAGGCTATGAGCTTCTTGTGTGGATGAATTCTCTATAGCTAGAATTGGGGTGTAAAACTTAGGGATCGGTTGATGCTGCTGAGTATGTTTAAGGCTTTAAGCATGAAGTTACATCTATCGTGTTTGTTATGAAAACCATTTCTCAGCGTGCATCATGTCAAAGATATGTTTTAATTGAATGAGTAAACGGATCTCCTTAATATTAATCTGTTAAAAAATGTGAGGAACTTACTCTAAAAAAAAAAAGAAAATAATTCGAACTAACTAAACAATAAGCCGAATGACTAAGTAAATTTTAGGACACAACTTATTCAGACAATGGAAAAAAAATGACGACAACAACTTTAATAAACTGGCCAAATCATCATTTTTTTTCCATTTAACACCATATGAAATTATAAGGAAAAATTATTTATAGATACCACTTAGCAAAAAAAATATTCCCAATAAATCATCATTTAGTTCTTCGTTGTGTGTTTGTAAAACATGAATGAGACTAAATGGTCAAAAAAAAAAAAAAACATGAATGAGACTATTTTCGCGGACATTAACGATTTTCCATTGAGAAATAAGACTATTTCGCGAACATCAATTGAGAATAATCCTCGTAGAATAATTTTGAGTCACATATGAAATTGGGGTCCACTTAGACTAGACCATGAACCACATCCCATCCATCCCGTATCTCAAGGATCGCATGATGTATGGTCTCTAGTCATCGCCGCCATTATCGTTGGAAAAGTCAGCGCCGCTGCCGGGGCACCAACTCCTCCTCCGACGCCGCCGCCACTTCTGCCGTGGAAGATCCACAGCAACAACAGCAGGCAAGGGATCTCCAAACTCAATAGACGCTGTATGAATTTTTTTTAATTTTGTTTGATATACATTAGTGAGGCTTCAATCAATCGTGATTTTCGATAGATCTGTTTCCTCCACATGGTTTAGGGCAGGTTTCTTGATTGGCGTGATTTGTGTTTTTTTTTTGGGGGAAGTGTATTTGGAGCACTTATCCATTCATCGCCATTGCCAATTGTTTACTTGTTATTTTCTTATTATTTGCGTAGTGTAATGGGTTGTTATTAGTTTCATTTTTGTGTTTTCTGACACTTAAATCATGTAATCCCTATAGAAAATTGTGGCACTTTATCATTTAATGTAGACTCTTTCCTGGTGTAGGCGAATGTGTTCAAGGTAGGTTGTTTAATTATCTGCTAACTAGCTTGCGATATACTGTTACAATATAATCTCTTGCTCATATCATATGGGCTAGGAATTCAGCATATCAATTGTGGTTGGCATCAAGTCCACAACTGGTGTACCCAATTTTTAAGAGGACTAGTAGGAACTATGCATCAAACCCTTCTGTAATTCTGTTAAGGATGTCTTGTTCATAGATTTTATTGTCAATTCATCTTCTTATTTGCAATGTAAGGTTGTGTCCATCCTCCTTTCCAAGAATCCATTCTAAACGGGAACTTCAACACTTAATAAGTTGAGTTTGAAATTTATTTGCATCGTGTATGCGGGATCTGTTATGCATCACACTATTTGTTTCTTAAATTTTGTGGATCTGTTATGCCCATGAGAAGGGTGCTTAGTAGTGTTATTTATGGTACACGGATTGCCTTGGAGATGAGAGTCTGATGATTATGACTAGAGTAGCATGTAAGTAAAGTTTGTGGATAAGTTTAATGATGTTTCTTTGTGGATGTCTGTTGTTGGGTGTATCCCATTGCAAGCCAAGGGGTATCTTTTTGCCAGGATGACATGTTGTGCTTATGAAGCTATTCATAATTGCTCTGTCTAGTTTGATGATTTCCCTTCTTGCATAGATGTACTTTTAGTTATGTTGGTTAATTTCTGAAGTTTTTTTTTTGGGTGGGGCATATAGATTTTGACCTCAAAGACAATATGCCATTTTTGTGTATGAGGTCATTCCATGAATCGCCGATTTTGTTTCAAACTACTTTCTTCAGCTTACTGATCAGCTGATTCTTTCAGTTATGCCCCTTTCAACTTAGAGATTGTTTGATTTTGGCTCGATGGTGTTATACCCCTTTGTTCAATACTATGCATTTATCAAAACCTTTTTCGTTAAAAAGGTTTTTGATAACGTGTCTGGTTCTTGCAGGTTAACATGGTGTGATGCTCATACAATTGAGCCCTTGCTTAAGGGGAGGCGTGCTCTGTGTTTCGAGCCTAAGAAGGAACAGGCCCTTATCTGCAGTTAGATCTTGTATTGGTTCAAGTTCAACCCTGTCAGCTCAAGCAGTTACACGAAAACCACTTGATCTAGGTAACTTACAGTAATAGCCAAATAGAATTATGATCAGCATTTGCATGATGTCTCTATTATGTACTTCTTGGTTTGTCAAAAAAGCAATATTTTCCTCTTGTGGTTCTGTATTTCGTATCATGTACTAGTGTGCTTCATGTATTCATTCTCTGTACTCTTTGCTAAGTGACATCCTTGATGACCAATAAATCATGTGTGTTTGAATTCGAATTGTCCCATTCTTGGAGTTGGTATTGGGGCTTCAAGATCTTTGAAAAGGGTCTTGTTTCCTGTATTCCTATTTGTGTGGTATACGCCGTATTCCTAAGTTCTGATATACGCTGTACCTTCTAGTAATCTTGCATTGTGGGAAGTTATTTGATTAACCTGTTTTGCTCCTGACATGCATTTTGGAACCTTTTCTGGATGAATTTTTCAGGACTTGGATATTCAACAATGTCATTTAAAATCGAGGAGAAAAGCAGTAGCAATCTTGTTGTTGAAGAACAGAATGGAGACTTGCCTGGTTCGACTTCCTATGAAAAGGCCATGGAAGCCCTTTCTTCTCTTATAACCCGTCAGAAACGTGGAGATAAATCTAACATTGGAGGAAAATATGGAAAGTTAGAGCGCATGGAGATGTATCTCCAGGTAACACCTCATTATGATAAACCTACCCTTTTTCTCCGGATTCATTGTAGATTTATTGATGCAGCAGCTATACATTCCATGAGAAAATTTATCTATGACATAACATCTTTGAGTAATGCCTCATCTAAGCAATGGGATGTGCATTCAAGTCAAACTAATTGGTTAGGAACTTTGTCCTTGGCTAGGGTTTCTCTTTTAGGTTCAAGCAAGATTTCTTTAGCTCATCCATGTTGTATATGGTGTGTAATATGCTTCGGGATGGGATTTAGTGTCATGAGAAATTGTTAAGATTGGGCTAGTCCATGGGAAGGATATAGGCATTCCAGGTTTTACCTTTTTCTTTCACACCTATATTAGCGCTGCTTCTAGTGAAAAATTGTGATACTAGTGGTACACAGATTTCAGTTTTTGCTATTTTTCTTTATGATTATCTCACATGGAAGCCAACTGTTAAAATGCTGAATGAATTGCTGCTCTACATTCCGTATCTATGTGATCAGTGAGAGTGTGTTTTCCCCTCCAGATACTTGGGTTGGAGGAGCAAATAGCTGGACTTAAAATTATCCATGTTGCTGGAACAAAAGGAAAGGTAATTGCATATTGTTCTGTTATAAACCATATTGCTTGTTGTGGATTACTATGACAATAAATGACAGCTCACTTTTTTTCTAAATGTATTTATATGATTGTTCCTCTTTGAATTTAATGGTTTATTTAGTGAGATCAGGATCGATTTGTGAAATGCATGTCTTATGAAAATGGTAAAACTTATTTGTTAGTTGAGTATGCTTAACTTGATCTGTTTGTCTGGAACTATGGATCAAGGCTCATATGGACGCTATATAGTTCTAGAGAATTCCTTTCGATAATCCTTATTTATATCCCTCTGACCTTCTTAGTAGTTTTCTTGGTTCAGGGTTCAACGTGTGCGTTCTGTGAGGCAATTTTACGTCAGTGTGGTTTGCGTACTGGACTCTTCACATCCCCACACCTTATTGATGTCAGAGAAAGATTTCGAATACATGGGTTAGCCTACGTCTCTCTTGTATTCTAGAGTCAATGGCTTCTCTTCCCTTAATATTCTTGTTCTTAAGATGAATATTATTAACTGTATTTAACACCATCTTTCTTTGCTAATGATGTGATGATTCAACCTACCATGTTTGTATCAGAGACTTATACTTTCCGAATTTCCTTGTGTAGGCTGGATATATCTGAGGAGAAATTTTTGAAGTATTTCTGGGACATTTGGGACCAATTGAGGGTACAATGTACATATGCTTATGATTCTAATGACATTAACTTTTGGTGATTTTTGGTGGCATGTTTCATGGTGTCAAGGAGTCCATGTGGCCAACATTTTTATCTGGTGTCAGTATTCACTTTTTGTGTAGATTTAATAGTTAAATGGATGTAATAGTTAAAGATACTGCTACTATGCCGTCGACTGTTTCATGCTCTTAATGGTATCAGCTGTATTGCAGGATAAGGTGACAGAAGACTTGCCAATGCCGCCTTTATTTCAATTTCTGACGATTATGGCATTCAAAATTTTTTTATCAGAACAGGTGAGAGTAGTTTTTCCGCTGGCATATTGCTCAAACTTTTAAGCTGGATGTAGAGTAGTAGATAAGTTGCTTCTTATGGAAATTGATGCTAATTCCTGGTCATTGGAGTGTAAAATTATTCATGTTGATCGGTGATTCGAGGAGTACTACATCTCAATCTCCTTGGATATCATTTTAGGATCACCTGGTGTGGTATTAGTTGCAAATCATTGTCCTCATACATGTTGGGGCCTATCCTACCAAGTTCAAATGCAAGCTACATTACCTATAGTTATTGTATCATCATAAGTTTGCTGTTTATTGTATCATCATTACCTATATTATTTTTTGCTGGCCAGGGCAGTTATCTCAGGAGCATGAACAAGGTTTGAATTGTGTACTCTCTTCTTTGTTGGCAGGTTGATGTGGCAATTATTGAAGTTGGTCTTGGAGGGAGACTGGACTCCACAAATGTGGTAAATATTTTTGTGATGACTAATAATTCATATCTACTTTTATTATTGGATTCAGAATCTTCCCTAAAACTTCGTATTCAGAATTTCTTTTCTCCAATTCCACTGAATTATAATTCCAACTCGGAAAAGAATGGTTGGAGATAGGGAAATAGCAGTCTATGTCATACTTGTTTTCATCGGTTGTCTACTTTGAAAATGAAGCTCTCATTCTAGATGTCAGGAATAGGGTGCAAGAGATGTTTCTAAAATCAGAACATGTGCCTTTTTATGGGAGTTCTGAGCTGACTTGATATTTCGGAAGCTTTGTAGATCAAACGGCCTGTTGTCTGTGGCATCGCTTCTCTGGGAATGGACCACATGGAGGCATTAGGTTGGTAACTTTTCTCGCCTATCCTGGCTGATTTCTGCTTTTATTTTTCCTTCTTAAAACTTTACGATTTATATTTTCCCAAGTTTGAGCCAGGTCATCCATTTTTGTAGTTACATGTACATTAAGAGGCTGAGTTCTTGATCACAGTCGCCTTTTTTGTTTTTTTTTGGGATCTTATTCGTTCAAATTTTATTTCATCAAATGGGCTACACTGCACAGTGACTTAGATTTTGTTATGCTCTGTCTCGTCACTTTCTCAGTGTCTTCTTTGGTGAAGGGTTTTGTTAAAGGATATTATGTTTCGCTTAATTGGTGTGTCTTCCCTTTTGTACTCAGAGTTGAGTGAGCACACTGCTCACAACTATGAATCTGTGCTGAATGCCACATTAACCTGATTTTGTAGGTGATACTTTAGAATCCATTGCTTTACACAAAGCTGGAATTTTAAAGGTATTTAGTAATTTTTCTCGGAACTGCGTGTACTTGAAGTTTACTTTGTTAAATTTATGTATCGCAATATCGATGCTTAGAAGAGCCAGGTTGACAGTTTTCATTTCGAGTATTTTCTGGGTTGGATTGATCTCTTCCCTACTCCTGAAGCCCAACACGCTAGCATTCACAGTTCCCCAACTCCCAGAAGCAATGGCTGTTCTCAAGGAGGTGGCACGCGACTTGATGGTAAGCTCCCTGTCTAATGCGCCCCTCTGCCTGAATGAGTTTCCTTAAGTTACAGAGTGAGGTTTTCATTGTTAACCCGATCCTAATAATCACAGGTTCCATTGGAAATTGTGCCACCTATCAGCTACGAGAAGTTGAAGGGGACAAAGCTTAGTTTGGCCGGTGATCATCAATATGTTAATGCTGCCCTTGCTGTTGCCCTTTGCAAATCTTGGCTTCGGCAGACATGTACCTGGGATAAGCTGCTCTCTAATGTTGGTTAAGCTTCATGTCTTCTTCATGTTCTTTGAACTTTCCTCGACTTTTCTTCCTTTCTCTTCAATAGACATAACCGTGAGAACATCAGTATAACTATTTGTTAGTGATAGTGTCAATGCCTTGGAATTGGATTTGATTTGAATTTGCAACCCAATATATATTACATTCATAGTTAATCCTTGTGTTCATAGTTTACAGATAGAAACTTCGATGAATTAATTATTTCCTAGTTGTATGCTTGGGGGCAGATGCCTCTGTGCGTTGGGATGGATTGCTCCCATTTCGCCTTCTTACGCTTCCATGAAAATGCATTACAGGATGCCTCTGAAGAGGATTTGCCTGATGCTTTTCTTAGAGGTCTGTCATCTGCTCGTCTCTCTGGTAGGGCTCAAGTTGTCCACGACATGGATTCCAACTCCAGTATCTCTGGTGGAGACCTAATTTTCTACATGGATGGGGCTCATACCGCCGAAAGCATGGATGTCTGTGCCAGATGGTTCTCCAGTGCAGTCAAAGAAAATGACAATCCAGCATCCCTTTCCCTTGTATCTTCTCCGCTTGAGAATGGTTATGTTCACAAGAAGGAGAATATAAATGACTCCTCGAAGATAACAAAGCGGGTACTGATATATGATATCTGCTTATCTATCTTATAAAACTATTATGGCTCCATAAGGCTTGTGCTTGTTATTTGGTTAACAAATGTAGGGGCTCATTGCAGATTCTTCTCTTCAATTGTATGGAAGTCAGAAGCCCTCATTTGTTGCTTCCACAACTTATCGGAACATGCGCTTCCTCAGGTAGCTCATCATTGACTGTCCACAAGGAACCCTTCTCTAGAAGTACCAAACCTAGGGAAATACTTGCTGCTTCTTTACAGTTAATTTTTCTTTACAAATACCATATCTAGTGCAATAATTTTTATCCTGTGTTCATGTCTAATTTTCTGCCATTTCAGGTGTTCATTTCTCTAAAGCCCTGTTTGTACCAAGCATCTCGACCTATAATAAGGTGACGTCTGGTGCCTCAGTCACTACGTTGACTGGTTATAAGAAGGACCTGTCGTGGCAATTTGGTATGCAGAGAATTTGGGAGAAGATAATCCATGGAAAAGGTATTCTTCTTCGTAATGTAGATAGTGATTGGAAATCATGGTAGTTCACACAAACTTTGATATCTATCTATGCAAAACTAAGAGGAAATAACAACAATGCTCTCTCTGTCGCTTTATTTTTAGGTCATTTATCGTCTTATTGTGGTTTCTTTCATCTTCTCTTTGTTGAAACAGATTCTGGTTTTGATAAAGATATCAGGACTGAGTTCCTTGAGAATTCATCAACACAGGGATTTAGTTACAGCGATTATTCTCATTGTAATCTTGGAGAGGGGCATCATGCTTGCAGCTTGGTCATTCCGTCGCTGCCTCAAGCTATCAAATGGCTTAGAGATTGTGTAAAAGAAAATCCTTCATTCAAAGTTCAGGTATGTGATCTTTTTGGGTGTCGTTCTCCCTTCATGAGATGCCAATACCCTTGAGCAGTCCAATCATCCCCCTAGTTTTGCGAACTTGCGCTCTCATTATCTTTGAAGTGGTTGCTCAGCTTCCAAAGAAGGAGATAAGGGCATGGTGTAAATTCTGCAACCGTAATTTGCTTGACTCCTTATTCGTCGTGTTTTAAGTCGCACTTGGTATGTCCTTGTGGATTGCAGGTTCTCGTTACGGGGTCGCTGCACCTGGTCGGGGATGTATTGAAGCTACTTAGGAAGTAAATGATGATATTGATACTGCTGCGGGACCAATCTGTTGAGGTGATTAGTTCAATTGAAGAAATTCGGTTGCATTCTTAAGTGTCGCAGCTTCATTGTCCGTTGATTGGAAGTTGCAAAGATATGTTACTTGTATCGCCTCAATCCCATCCAGGCTCCGACTACCTTCCCAGGGTACTTTCCAAATCTGTCTTCGCATTTTTATGTGATTGTATACGCACATGTGTGTACTGTATTGATATATTTAACACCTTCACATCTCAAATCATAAACGCCATTTGATTTGTTCTAATTACTGTACATGTAATTTACTATTGGATTGACACGATGACTTTTGTAATATTCCTCAATAAAGCATTTCGTAAAACGTTATGTGTGTAGTCCTTATCATCATTGATTTAGATGATATCCGTCGAACTCCCAGTTTGATTGACCTTTTCCTATATATGCTGATTCCAGTTGACACGAACCTGGAAACACATTTCAGGCTTTCAGGTTCCTATATGCTCATTCGAGTTAAACACTAACCTGGAAAAACATAGTTCAGGTTCAGTTCCTAATGGTAAGTTGCAAAGCTGCAACTGAACTTGAAAAAGAATCGCCCACAAATGTCGCAGACTTCACAGTAACACCTTCAAGTGATATTGCTTAGTCCAACGCAAAATCAAAGCTTGAACAAGAAGAAAATTAGACAAGGGAATAGTAATATCTCAAAATTATCTCAACACTGATATCTAGGTCACACATTTATATATTTACATACAAGTTAAACGAACGAATGCAATCATAACCTACCAACATGCCCACAACGGAACAAAAAAATCATACACTAGGGAGATCACTCTTTCGATTATTCAGGGATCGAATCAGAGCGTTTATTTCTTGATCACAATGGCCCTGACCCAATCCAACAAAACTTGCTCCCTACAAAACTTACATCACGAGACCACAAAACTCCGATACACGGATAGGAACACCAGGCTAACTCTACCAACCTTCCATTCCTGCTCCCTCGATGCACTTTATAACTATCCCGATGATAGGCAGGGGATGCATACCCAGAAGTGTACCAACCAGCACCTTCTTGCTTTCTGGTGTCGCCCTTCCATGTACCCCAACCTCTAGTATCTCCATTGGCGGGAAATTCATTCTTGCAATCCCAGCCATTTGAATCCTTTGATTGATCATAAGGATTCTCTTTTATAGCATCATGTTGCCAGCCGTCAGGCTCGACCTTGGCATCCCATCCATTCTCTCTCACCCCATCACGGCCCCACCCGTCCGACGTATCCCAATGGTTTTCACCTTTGCCTGCAGGATCATTGCACTCTATGAACTGGGGAACAGTCTCAGACAATCCAGTTGCCTTAGGCAGCACCTGATCGTCATCCCAACCAGTGCACGGGATTGGCTGAAGTGGCTCCAAGAGACTTCTGAGATCCACGAAGGCAGGATCCTGCTCTGACTTGTCGTCTATTACGAGGGATACTTGCTCCAGTTCCAGAATGAGCTCAGGATCAATCTTGGGATTCCAGTCGACCTCGTCTATATAGATGTCAGGATCAGGCAGCTTGATGTCGCATGGCATGCCGTTTATCTCTGCCCAATACCGTTGCTTGGCGTTCTTAAATGCCTCTTCACAAGCAGAATCCTTCCAGCCAATGATATCAGAATACAAGTGCAGAAACTTCTTTGTTTCCATGAGCTTATGCCATGGAACGGCCCCTACAGTCGCACAGAACTTCTTCTCCCAGGATGGCACTGATGATTGACAGCCTGCAAGGTTACGACAAAATCACATCACGATGAAGTTCTGGACAATGTTCTCATAGTATTAAGATCCACAAATAAAATGTATAAAGGAATTATCGAGAATTTGAAAGAGCATGACCCCTTCATGGCTCACGATTGAAGGTTGTTAAAACTAGAGGTCCTTTTGAGCATTGCTTAAAGATCAAGCCATGGTTCTAGATAGCGGATAGCAGACATGGAATAGAGGATAGCGAAGCATATCGGATAGAGGATAACGAACGATCTATCGAGCCTATGATCGAATATCGAATTTTCTTAAATAAAGTATAATCGTCCTACCATTAAGGATAAATGTTTAAAAAACAAAAACCTAAATACTTACTCATAAGCTAATCATCCAAAAAACACAACTTTTAGAATCTATTCAATGACAAAAAAAAAAGCAAACAAATGTTACTCTATTTTGCTTCCAAATTCTAAGTAGAGGCCTCATTTAACATCAACACGAAGAATTAATTAACTCGTAACCTTACAACTTCTTTCAAAAACAGAATAATCTAAATTTATAAAAAAATTAAAGCGAATTACTATAATTTTTTATGATATCGAACTGATATTACGGGTCAAATCCGCTATAGCGGTGATATTGATCGAAAATTTTCATATATGTTATAATACTCATATCGCCGAGGCCGAAGATCACAAACCGATATATCAGTCAATATTGTGGTCACTATGACCGATATTTAGAACATTGGATCAAGCCAAAAATCAAACCTTTCACCTTAAAGACCTCAAATATTCATGTTCGGGAAACATTCGTTTGACTTTAACCTATTCCTATTATGCTAGTGCAACCAAATATCCGAAAGCCATCCCCGTTTCCATGACAATTAACTATGAATAGTATTATCCATTCGAGCTTATAATTATAATTAACATACTACAAAAGAACGCGAAAAATAACCCATTGGGTTGACATTACGATTGAATACCAAATCTAAGCAAAGACAACAGATATGGACCAAATAGCATTTCCGTACATGGAACAAAAAGCTGTCCTACGAAACGGCGGGATGCATGAAAAGATACCTAAGATACCCAAAACAGGAAGCAAAAAAACCACGTGCTACTCCCCAAGAGAAAAAATAAAATAAATCACAAAAATTCAAAAATTATAAGAGGAAGTAAAAGCAGAGACTTCATCAACAGTAAAAGTACAAAAACCAATGTGCACGAAAGACAACTCTAATAGGATGCTTGATAATGTTTCACTTACTAAAACTAATTTACCCAAACAATATCATTCTCTGTAAAGTACTCTGTACTAATTGCCATTTCAAGCCAACTATATCTAAACAAACATGAGAAGCGGCTTGTAATTTGCAGAAACAGCAAAAATACGAAGAAGAAACTAAACTGAAGCAAACCCATATCAGATCTCTGAAAAAAAAAAACCTCAAACCCAAAACACTTCAATTCATCAGGTACACAATATGCAGAACAGAATCATTGTCTAAAGCAATAATCAAAAGTACACACAAAGAAACTTGATTTTCATCAATAAAAAGAAATTCAAAAGAACAAAAAAAATAGAGAATATAAGAAGAAAAATCATACCAAGAGGAGGAGGGCGGCTGTATGTTGATCTCTGCCATGAATTACCTCGTCGATTGCCATAATTCTCACGACCCTGTCGAACCCAATTTTCCCTCGCCATGACCCACAAAAATCAAACCAAAACCCAGTAAAATTAAGCCAAAACCCACCAAAACCCCTAAAAAAAGATCGAAACTTACTCGACGAATAAGCAGCAAAATCAGACCCTAGAAACCCTAGCCGGAACAAAATTGGGGGATTTTTGGGTATGATCCAATTAATTGAATGGAAAATTGAAGATAGCGGGATATGAAATCGAACCAATTTGAATGAAAAAATTGGAGACAGAGAGAGAGTTTGTGATTAATGGGCGAATTTGAATGGATTCGTGAGAAATATTTTTTGTGGTTTTCTTGTGTATGAAGAGAAAGGGTCCAAAAAAAAAGGCAATAAATGTTCTCAACGTGATTATGCGACCTACTCCATCTATTTATTGTCACTGTTTTGTCGGTTTATTGAAATTTTGTACGAAAAAAAAACATTTAAAGATTAACAAGATATGGTTTAAATGTAACAAGAGTTGTATTCTCTTTGTTTTAAACGATTATAATTTTTTGATCAAATACATGTGATGGTATAATTTTTGATCGATATTATATAATAATTAATTTTTTTTTTAAAATATCATAAAATATTAATAATCATAAATATTATTTAAATATAAAACATATTATTCAAATAAATAACAAATTTTTTTTAAAATACTACAAAATAATACATAAAAAAAACATTTCAAAAATTATGGGCACCAAGTCGTAGAATTCTTTGACAACTCAGTAATAATTTTAGGTACATCTTGGTAGCACAATAATTCAGGACCTTGACTTCTCTGACTTTTTGGATAAGTTGTATGATCAATAAGATATTTTATCGTTATTATTATAATCGATAAAATATTTAATTTTATTTAATAAATTTTTTAATTTTTTAATTTTATTCTATGAAATATAATGGTTCAATTTTATTTTATAAATTGATTTTAATTTTCAACTCTATTCCGTAAAAAGATTCAACATCTTAATTTTATTTTATAAATTTAGAGGTCTCAAATTATGAAATAGATTTATATCTATTATCAATATTCATGTAAGAGATCGATTGTATATTAATTTACTACCTTCTTATTGAACCAAAAACATATACTAGAAGAAGAAGCAAACAAACAAAACAATGTAAGAGATTCAAAAACTGATTTAAAAAATGAAGTCTTTGTGTTGAAACTAATCAAAAAATTGAGCGTAAGTATCTTTTTTTTATTTTTTCAATTTAATTTTGTAAAAAGAAGTATATAAATTTGACCTCAAATCAATTTATAAAATGAAATTGAAATATTTTATTTTATAAAATAGAATTGAAATTTCAAACAATTTAAAAAATTTAATTGGATTTTTTTGCCTATTATTACCCGTAAAGATTAAGTTTGGAAGTAATTGATGGGAAGATTAACATACATTTCACCCGATACATATTATACATTCATAATGAGAGCATGTTAAAGAAAAATACAATAGTTTTTTGTTTCATATGAAACGAAAAAGGAAGACTAATACAATAATTATCAACAGACAACTACAAAATATTTTTAACGGTTAGAGATGTTTATTTCATTGATAGAACAAATATTTTTAACGGTTAGATTAATTAGATTTGAAATTGATAATTATATTACGAGTTTTGTTTTATATCAAAATTGTTTGATCGTTTTATCACCCCCAACATATAAAAATACATAAGTTATATTATGATAAGTATTTCATAAAACCATTTAATCTTATATTTTTTTAACTAAAAAAGAAAACTAATATAACCTTAACTAATTATCTATCATGACCTTTTTTTTAACCCGTTGGAAGCTTTTCTAGATGCAAAAGAGTTGATCCAACTGTAGGAAGCGTTTCAAGATGCAAAGAGTACTGAATATTTCATTAAATTTGATACGACTACTTTATAGATAAATCAATAGGCTTCACAAAGAATGAGTTCAAGACAAACGATGTTGGCCAGTACAACACTCTCCTACAAGTTGACTCGATAACGCATGTCGCCGAAAAATAGTTTGTCTAAGCTACATATCTCGGCACCGCGAACCGACAACAAACAGTGACATAAACCTGAATTTAGACATTCACTCAGAGTGTATTATTATTTAAAATTGAAAAACTCAAAATTAAGAAAAAAAAATCAATAATAAAAATCATAATCATATTATAAAAAAATGATTTTGGGTATAAGAATATTGAATATTATAATAAAATGAAACAAAAAATAATTTTTTATAGTTGTCTGTTTTCTATCTTTGTTTCATTTGTTTAAAAAAAATGATATCGACCAATTTTTTTTCATCAATCAATAAAACAAAAAAAAAACAAAAATTATAACAAACAAACTCTTATTAAATGACTAATCGAAGATAGATGTAATGTTTCAAATCCAGACCTATATCAATATCATATTTTTTTGACTCACGAACGATATAACAACAATAATGTTGGTGTTTTCATCATGAACAAATTATAAAGATTTCACAAACAACACAACATATACAATAATGATTGAATGAGTAATTAGGCTAATTGATGATCACCGATGATTTTGACTTCATGCAGACGAACTGCAACTACGTTGCAAAACTGCAATTCGAATGTTGGATGGGTTTTGAGTGTTATCTCACCTTACTGGGTTTGTATGAGTCTGTCAAGTCATTGTAGCATGTGTGTCGTCTAGGTCACAAGGGGTGGGATGACTTTAGATCATTTTTTTTTTTTTTCATATTTATTTTGAAAAGTTTTGTTTGTTCGTACATTAATTAAGATAATCTGAATATTTTTTTTATGTTATGTATAAAGTATCAAACCTAATTTCGTCCCTAAAAACGTAAAAATCAGTTAGAATTTAATTAGGACTTACCTATTTGCGTGTACGCTTTTTGGTCATCTTGTTCACGTAACACACAGATCATTACATTATCCGCCGGAAATATCCCAACCCATCACTACTCCCCATCGAAAATTGGCCAACTTGGCCCCACCTCACCCCCTATCCTTTGCCCCAAACCCCAGGGGCAATCTCGTCATTCCACCCTCGCCCCAAACCCAACACTCAATCATCCCCCACTTTCACGCCGTCGCCGGAACCCTAGATCGATCTCCGGCCACCAATGGCAGCGCGGACGAGATCCTACCTAATCTTCCACCTCGCGCTAGTGATGATTCTTGGAATCGATTGCGTTGGCGGCGGGAAATGGAGCACGGTGGCGCTGAGGATGAGGTCGCCGGAGAAGGAGCTCCGTCCGAGAGGGGATGGAGCTCCGTTCAAGGTGGGGGTATTCGCGGACTTGCATTTCGGGGAGAACGCGTGGACGAATTGGGGGCCGAAGCAGGACGTGAATTCGGTGAGAGTGATGGAGGGAGTGCTCGATGTGGAAAAACCAGGTGAGAGGTTGGGGATGATCTTGTTGTGTGTCGGTTCGTTGTTCGTCGTTTGATTGCCGGATTCATGCGTGATTGGCAAATTAGGAAAATTGTCTCTCTGTCGGTAATGGGGTAAGACCGCATATATCTTGCTGTCCCCACACCTTGTCATGTGACGGGAACACTGGGTTGTTGTGATTGGCATTCAAGATTTGACTACTTTTTTTTTTAATGATTTTATGTCTTGGTTGTTCAATTCATGTGATATGTGATGATTTTAGATTTGAGGTAGTTAAGGTGTATGCGGTGAGATTGAGTGAGATAGCTGATGTACATGATGGTCGAAGATGTGGTGCAAAGTTATCAGATGATCGAATATGTGGTCGGTTCAGTATGCATTACCTGCATACATTGATCTCTGATGGGGATCATCGATGTCTGTGGAGAGTTTGTGATGTTGCATAACCTGCAGTGGGCTAAAGCGTGGAGCTGCCTATGCTGGTTTCTGTTCTGGTAGTCTGCTTGAGACGTACCAGTGATACCATGATCACTCATGCCATTAAGTTTTAGTGCATTAGCCATTTGCTTTCAAGTTGTTTTAGACCAAATAAGTTTGTCACGGGATACTCTGTTAGTGTTATCAATGCTGAAAGTGCTTATTTTGATGAGCTCCTCTTAATCACGGATTCTATGGCTTGTAAGCTATAAGTTGCTTATTTCTGAAATTGTTATAAGCTGAAAGTCATGAATTGTTAATCTAAACGTAATTGAATCGACCTAGAGTGTTCAAGAAAGGGGACTCACGGGATTTACAATATGCGTTCATGTATGTCATGAGGTAAGGTCACAAAAAAAATACATATGCTAAGGTTATGGTGATACTGGTTCCAATACATTGCGCCTCTATTATATAGTGGATATGAAAGAGAAAGGAAGTGGATGATATGTTATGTACTTCTTCAAGAGTCCTTTTGTACACTAACTTGCCACGGAAAGCTTTTGCAGATTTTGTGGTCTATCTAGGAGATCTCATCACTGCAAATAATATGCCTATTGCAAATGCAAGTCAATATTGGGATATGGCCATCTCACCAACAAGAGCTAGGGACATACCTTGGGCTAGTGTGTTTGGGAACCATGATGATGCACAGTTCGTCTGGCCAATTGAATGGTTTTCAACGGGTGGCATTCCTCCGGTTCATTGCTCATCGGTGAATTCTTCATACAAAGGTAAGCCGAAGTCATCATGAGTGGTACTTGTAACTTGATACTTTCATGTAATTATGTAATATGATTCATATGGTAGTGATTCATCTAGGAAAATAATTGTCAATGTTGATGGAACCTACGGTGCAGCAGATGAAGTTTGCAGCTTCATAGGGACATCACGCTTGGAGTTGATTAAGCGTGAGATTGGGAGTGGCCGGCTATCATTATCTAATAATGGTCCAAGAGATCTATGGCCAAGTGTGTCCAACTATGTCCTCAAGGTCTCATCTGATGATGATTCAGAATCGCCATTGGCGTTCTTGTACTTCCTGGATTCAGGCGGGGGATCCTATCCTGAAGTTATCTCGAGTGCCCAAGTAGAATGGTTCAAGAACAAATCACAGAAGATTAACCCTGATTCAAGGTATGTTCGTGTTAGACTATTTTAGACCTGATTAGTGGTTTTTTTTTCCTGAGGCCTAATGTTGATATATTATCCAACAGGGTGCCTGAGATAATCTTTTGGCATATACCTAGCAAGTCATACAATGACGTGGCTCCATGGTTCATGATACTAAAGCCTTGCGTTGGTGCAATCAACAAAGAGAAAGTTGCACCTCAAGAAGCAGAGAATGGGATGATGAATTTATTAACCAAAAGGCCTTCAGTCAAGGTAATCTCGCCTCCCCCTAACCATTCAGATTAAGTTTTTTCACGAATAGCATCGTTCTTTATGTCCATTTTCCGGCCGATCTCCTTGGGTGCTGCAACCATTCTTCTAATAAGGTTATCTATTATGTGTTCCGGCTGCTTTGGACATAATTTCTGTCATTTTGCTGAGTCAGCGTGCTTCTCTTTGTTGGGCAGGCTGTGTTTGTAGGTCACAACCACGGGCTAGACTGGTGCTGCCCTTACAAGAAACTATGGCTATGCTATGCTAGACACACCGGCTACGGCGGCTATGGCAATTGGCCAAGAGGAGCAAGAATAATCGAGATCACACAAAACCCATTTACTCTGAAATCATGGATTCGAATGGAGGACGGCTCTGTGCATAGTCAAGTTACTCTTAGTTCGTGATACGATTGGTGATAGTCTACACTAAGATTGTACACATTACAGGGGATCCTACTCATTTTACCAGTTCAAGTAGGGAAGCTGTTTGACAATAAATAACCATAAGCAACCCCTCAAACTTTGTTCATAATAAAACACCAAGCGTGCATTGTTACTTTGCATGTTTTCATCCAAGGGTTACTTCACTTTCGTTGTTTGAATAAAAAAACCAGCATTGGAAGCCAAGCAGGTACCTGCAATGTGCCTATATGAGTGCTAACAAGCAGTAAAGGACTCAAGGTCGAAGAGGCCTTTGTGGCCTCGACATCGTTGTCATGGTGAGTACTTTCCCCGGTTTTTCGTATTTAACTGTTTCTTGATGGTTTCTGATAATGATGAACAAAAAAATACGAACAATATCGAGATAAAACACAGATGACATAAGATGGCCACAAAACAAAATCATCAATTGATGATCGGTTTCAAATGAATCTCGTACAAAAAACCAACATGCTTCGCATTCATAACATAATGTGTAACCCTCTATGCAAATCGCACACTCTATATGCAAGGCAAGCAAAGAGATGTCCAAAATGCTTCACATTCATGATGATTTCAAACCACGAGAATCGTCATAGCTATATCACCATTTGTTGGCCAACAGATCTCGGAAGACACAATTGTGCTAACTGATCGTTCAGCCCTGAGGGAATGCAAAGATGACTCAGATTCTCAAAATGCTTCAGACCTGCTTGTCTTGTTGATGCCTGAGTCATTGTGTGAGCTCGTGCTTCTCCTGATATCATCGACATTCGACACTGCATTAACAAAAAAATGAAGAGAACTTTCAAGAAAAACACTCAGCTAGTCAGATATGATTCATGATTTTCAATCCAGGAACACGAGCATGCCGGCAGCAGTGCAATATGCAGCACCGCACAATACAAAAAGGGGAAATGGATAGCTTCATTGGAATAATGGTAGTCAAACTGACGAGACAGGTGCCGTAAATTATGAAATGCTACTTCAAACAGACTCTTAGTAGATAGCAAGAAGCCAAGCAGAACTCCTGTTTTATTACTTATCTACCACAGGGAGGTGCATTTTTATGCATGCTCAGCTCCTTTACATGGCAATGCCTGCAGATAGTCTGCATGAACAACCCAGGCTAATTCGCCTGAGTTCCATACTTCCATCATTTAGATGTGGCGCACATACTATCCATCATGAAATGATAACTAAAAGCAACTGTAAAGTCTACATTTAGTCCACAAACCCTATACATGATCTCACACAGATGTCAAATAAAAAAACAGATAAGATTCAAGTAATTGCTGAACAAAAACATTTGGAAATAGATCTAGGAGTTGAGCAAAGCAGCCTGGCCACATATGCATTCACTTGAACTGACTAGGCACCTAGGTTCCTGCCTTATGGTTATAGCCTGGTCACATTTCACAGACAAAAACGGGAAGGTAACAGTCTGGCCTCACAGCACCTAGTGTCTTTCAGATCTTCCTAACACTGAAGACACGGAGATTTAGTCGCACCCGAGAATTCATATCCTGGAGTTTCATATATGCAAGAAACTAAAAAAAAAAAAATTACCAACACACCTGAACCTGGAAATCTCAGAGGCTGCCTCAGTCTGTTACATCAACGACAGAGAGGGCGCAGAATCCTTGGCATTGTGCATAATCCTTGGCATTCCCTACACAATGAAATAAATTCATAAGCTAAGTTCATAGATACAAAAAATAAAAAATAGTACAACACCTAGAATGCATCAAGCATTGCAGTAAGACCTCACAAGTCACAACATACCAGTTCTCCAAATGGATTGGTCCGTAATATGAACTCATAGTAGGAAGGGAAATATCTTGACCTTGAGCCAAGTGTATCCTTTTCATATGGCAATGCAAGAGAATCAGAATGGGAAAAAAGGAAGAATACATCCCCTGTTCAATTTTCTTCGTTGCAGAGGCAGTGTATCATGGCAATGCCGTTAATTTAAATTCACACACTAAACGGCAATATCAAGCACAGCCTCCAATACACTTTTCACTTCCTATGAAATAATAGACTTCTTAAGTCATTGACGATCTTATCTAGGATCACTTCATTATCCACCAAATATCTTTCCACATCTTGCTCATTGTTGAAAACCTCCCCCTCTACGAAGAAACTATTTCCTTCTTTCAGAATCAGGCCATGTTCCAGGGCCAATTCCAAAACCTCATTTTCGCAACGTATGCCCCTTCCAAAATGTATGCCCAGTTCAGCTTTCTTCATTGCAGGGGCCAGTTTGTTCTTGACAACTTGTATGCAAATACCAAGGCCATTTACCTGCAGGTTAAGAAAAATTAGAGGCAATCGATATTCACCAACAGGACATGCAAAGAACAGACAAGTAGACAACCGTCCAATAATACTTGCCATCAGTCAGAGACACAATAATCACGTAGAAGCAACTGCACAAGACAACAGAACTAGATACAGCAGCTCAACTGGGTAGCGCAAACAGAAAATAAAAAAGCAAACAGGTGAAACCTATTGGGGAAGTCATTTTTCTCATTCTTATTTTCGGGTTCTTTTGTTTTTCTTTCTCATATTGCCTTCAAATCTTTTTGTTTTTCTTTTACCCTTCTTTTGGGTGGTGGCATTTATAGCCTGTAGTTTAGTGGTTCTTCACTTCTTCCTCTTGTAAACCATTGTAGTCATGGTGTCTCCTAGGCAGCTAGGACTCCGGGGGCCTAGAAGTGGCAACGTTGAGACGAATTATCAAGAACAAAGTCTACCTTATCCTGAACCTTGAGCAAACCAGTCCGTGAAATTCTCAACCGCACAGCTGCATAGAATTTCAAGGCATTGCCCCCACAAGTAGCTTCTTCAGCACGACCAAAACCTTCGCTTGATATAACTTTTGTTCTAACCTGGGGTACAGAAATTATATCAGAAATGATCTCATTTCCGTAAGACATTTTGACAAACACGAGACCTGTGGCCCTTAGACCGACATCATGAAGATTATACCTGATTCAGAAATAAGATGAGGACCTTAGACCGACATAAGGAATAGTGAATCTTGCGCAGCGCCTTGGTCATTACTTCGGACTGCATGTAACCTGTGACCCTTCCAATTGGGCCCTCGATTTCACATCGAGGTATTAGTGCCGCAACCTGTGAACAAACATCAAGAAGCAGAAGTAATATCATTATGTCAATATCACAATGAATAACACAAAGATGCTGTCAGAAGAGAGATGTCTACGAAGAAAGATATCATCTCAAGCTCCAGAAGAACTAGTCGTGAAAAAAGTCTTGAAAATGATTATGGCTTCGTGGTAAGTACTTGGTCAGAGGCAACTCCAATAAAAAGATCACTCACACTGTCAACGACAATTACATCTATTGATGCACTTTTGGTCAACATATCAACAACATTTAGCATATTTTCAGCAGAATCTGGTTGTGTGATCAGCAGCTTTTCTGTGTTTACTCCAATAGATTCAGCAAGCGCAGGGTCCAAAGCATTCTCGGCATCAAGATATGCACAATAACCTGCACAAGATCATGCAGTCATTACACACAAAGTAGTTACACTCGAAAGCCAGAAAAATGTAACCCATCACAGGAAATCGCCATAAGTAAGAAGAGACTCGTAAACAAGCACCAATGCTCACAAAAGAAAAGAGAAACTAATATAAGATTATATGCTAAATTATGACAAGGAAATCCCATTATCATTTGGTAAAACATAGAATCCCTTCAAAGGTATGTAAAGCATACATCGTTACTTACAACAAAAATAGAGATACCATCAAGTTTTAATAACAGCAAATGGAATGCAAAAGATCCTTACCTCCAAGCTTTTGAGCTTCCTTGATGACATGAAGGGCAAGAGTTGTTTTACCCGATGCTTCTTTTCCATAAATTTCTACCATTCTTCCCTGCATATGGTAGAAAATTATGCTTTTGAGCGTGCAGTACACACAACAAAGACTCCAATAAAATAAGATTGATGTGAAAATTAATCATTTTAGGGTGTAACACCAACCCACAACCACAAAACCAGAAATAATCATGGGAATGCGACAAGTATCTGGCTAGTGAAGTTATCGAGGCAAAACTCCAGCCACTTATTTGTCTAAACCAAGTTGAGGTGTTCCAGTCAAGGGCTTTTTATCACAGTAAACATAATCAAGAGCCTTGACAGAAGGCATATCAAATTTTCATACCAAAATTTCCATCACAGTAAGCATATGGTGGCAAGGGGCTTAATTTTGTTTTTTAACTCCTGTTGTTCATTCACAATTCGTTTTTTTCCCCTCCTAATATGCCATGCCAATGCATGACAGCAGTCATAGCATGAGTGAGCATAGGAGCATGGAGATCCTGAATAAATACTAGCATATCCATTGAGTACGGAAAATCCATCAACAAGCTCACCTTTGGTAAACCTCCAATTCCAAGCGCTAAGTCAAGCTTTAAGGAACCCGTAGATATCACAGGAGCTCGGCGAGAGCTAAAGAAGCGTGATAAAGATAACATTGACTCTTTCCCAAAATCACCCGCCATCTGTTTGAGAGCCAAATGCAGCGCAGTATCTTTCTCCACTGCCTTGATATTGTCAACGGGTTCATCGTAGTCAAACTCTGACACATCAACTGCAAATAAAATCTTATTAAAACCAACATTATTCCAAATAAATGAATAATCATGATTAGCATTAAAAGAATTACACGATAGAGTGCTAGATTTACAATGGTCGTAAATATGAGAGAGACTATCGAGCCAATTCCTACCAGCCGAAGGTAAGCAGCTCGTCTGCAGTCCATCATGCATGATTGCAGATGTTTTTTTATTCTGCAGAAAACAAAAATAGGTGAGATATGTATTCCATATATCCAAGAGATATAATACAAACAATTGGTTAAAATATTGCCCTCATCAGCTTCTATCTCGTGCCATCTATAGATGTTCCAGGTAGTTCACTCAAAGCACATGTAGAAGTTCTGATGGCCATTCTATTCGCCGCTTCTCACATCATCTAATTATTCACACCCACAAATAAATCTCTTAATACTTTGCATTGTAAGCACTTAAATTTTACCTCAAATAATTGTAATTCTATAAATCTATTACAGATTTTCAGCCACCTTATCGACCGCGACTGCTCATCTATAACACCATTCTCACCCACCGTTGCTCATATTCACTAGCGTCATTCAGCTGAACTATCAAACACACGAACAAGCACGATGTTCTAGGATGGCTTTGGTTATTGTAGTGGAGAGCAATAATTCATCTGGTTGACCCCTCCTAGTAGAACTTTAAGGTTACCATGCATATGATGTCTTAGAACAGAGCATTGATTACAGGTCGTTCATCCCTGGTAAGTAGTTCCATTCATATAGGTCTCTGTCGTAGCTAATCACACAGGTTCCTCTGACCAATGAAGGATATCCTTTGAAGTCACAAAGCGGAAAGCCTTACAAGGCCCTTAATTTTCTTTTTAATGATAAATTTTTGTGTTACCCTTTGTAGAACTAGATATCTATCAGGAACTTTGGGTTATGTGAAAGAACAATTACTTACATCTTCTTTCCATACCCATACCAAAAAAAAAAACCCACACCCATACATCTTCTTTGTTGTCAGCTGATTATGTTTCCGAAACAATCAAATAGTTGCATAGCATGATAGGCAGTTTTACATCCTATTTCCAAATATAAAGTACCACCATGTCTATGCATCTCCCCCTACCAAATCTCGCTCTAAATGAGAAATCTATAACCTCTAGCACTATCTTGTTTAAAGTAAAGCATTCTATTTACCGAAAAGTAAAAATTAGGAATAAAAATAAAGCATTTTCTTCTGTCTCTTGCCTAAAGCACACTTGCTTCGAAATATTTACCAATGAAACAATGTTCTTCAGCGACTCCGACAGTTTTTCATTCGAGAAACGCCAACTCACATCAATACTTACTAGTTGTTACCCTTGCGCTCACTATTTTTCTCTCCTCCCATGCCCATTATATTAATTACACAAAACCCACACCTCCAATTAAAAACTCGCAACAACTTCATATAAGATGCCGCGCTATTCCACTCATTCTCAATTGATTTTGAGCTGAAACTGAAATTTACTGCACTCCAAATTCATACAATTTCTCTATACATAAACTATTCTAACCTCAAACAAACCTCATATATTGTAACAAATCATTAATTACAAGCAAAAAATGAATAGAAAGGGAGAGAAATGGAGAGAACCTGAAGTCCGAGAGAGGAGAGGAATCGACGGCTGAGGAGATTGAAATGGGCAGATCTGAGAAGCTGTCGCTTGAAACCAGCCATCGTCTTCGTCTTCGTTACTAGGAGAATCTAGGGTTTCGTTGACGAGCTCTCGTAATTCGAATTTCTAGGGTTTTGGCCGCTATGTGTTGTTTCATCCTATTTTGTGCGCATCGCGCCATTTTGTCACACTGCCTTTTCCCTTCGGTTGTTTACCTGGAAAAATTCATGGTATCGATTTGGGACATTATGTAAACAAACGTTGTGTATAACTCTATATATCATTTTATAATTATTTCGTTCATCCTATAATATTTAAATTTTACACATATATCGATATAAAGTTTGACATATATGTAAAGATAATGAAACTTAATTTTTTATAAATTTATCATGAAATATCAATAATTATATATTTTAATTTAATATATTTTTCGGGACGATCAACCATGATTTGATATGAGAACGAGATTCATATTTATATATAAAATAATATAAAATTCGTATATGTTACAAATTATATGGAACGGAAGGAATACATTGTTCAAAACTACACTTTATATGTTTTTGAAACATTTCATAATATGTATAGACCTAGATCAAATATGAAGTAGAAAATATTTAATGATTTTTTAAATCTTTTATTTCCAATTAGGTGTGGATTTGAGGTCGCAAAGAGAGTTTGCCGCTAGAGGATCCAACATTAGCTTCATTCGCCGCCCTTCATCTAATATAGCCCCAGAATTATACGTTACTAATTTCTTTAGATTTTAGGATCAAGTAAACACGGCAGCGCTTGCATTTTAAGAAGTCAATTGAGAGATCAATGAAGTTATTCAATATGCATATGTAATAACGATGAATATTATGACTGTTGCAATTTATAAGTGATGGAAGGCGTATCATCTTTTTCTACTCTTTTCATTCCAAGTGAAGTCGTGAAACATTTTGATATAATATGAACTTTATATGTATGTTAAATTTATATGATTTTTTATTAGTAAATTTTTTTTAATGATAGCAAAATTTATTATAATAACTGAGAAGATATTGAGTAAAATCTATAGTATAATACTAGATGAAATATATTTGATATTTTCATATGAAAAGATAAAAAAATTATTTTGAAATGATTTAAATATGATTCATTTTTTTTATTTTTTTTAAACGGATCAAAATGATTCAGTAAACATAGGAACGAGGAAATAGGAGTATCATATAAAAAGCCACGTGGCATTCAAATAGAGCAGTATATGAGGACCCCGTTGCGCTCGTCTCCCAAGTGGAGGCAAAGTCCTCTCTTTCTCTCTGACACTTATGTAGAATAAGTATATACGATCGAGGACAAAGAACAACCACCACCATTGACACCATTATCACAACCACCTATGATCAAATTTTATCCCGTTTTGGCACTTTCCACCTTTTCAAGGGTCATTTCTTGCTCCCCTCATATGGTTGGTTGGTTGTCTGATAGGATCTGTTGTGGTTGAAAATTTGACAAGAACCTCGTGTTCTGCTTCAGGATTTTCTATTCTAGTCTTATACGATCATAAATATTGAAAAGATATTACATCCGTTTCAAAAAAAAAAATGCAACGGATTGACTTCAAATACGTGTTGATATAAAGGTTGACATGCGTAGAACAACATTTAAACGTAGTTTTTTTTATAATTTTATCGTGAAGTATCAATGGTTGTGTAAGTTATGTATTTCAACTTAATACATATTATGGGACGATCGTGCGTGATTTAATATGTAAACGAGACTTGTATTCATATATATAGAATAATATAAAAATATATGTGTGTTACATCCTTCGTGAAACGAAGAGAGTATTATATTGCGTTATCGTGTCACGACTTTCAAATGTGGTATGATATAAACATAATAAGGTGACGAACATGGAAATCTAGAATTGAATGGTAATATGGTCAAGGATTGAGGGGAAGAAGCTCATCCGATCTTATTATAATATGGTCAAGGATTGATGGGAAGAACTTCATCGGATCGTTACATGGTAAGATAATAATTGCTAATCACCCCTTCCCCGTCCCTATAGAGATGAAGGGGATGCATTATGAGAGGGGATGATTAGCACCTCAATAAGATACGTATTATAGGAGTACATAATGTTTTTTAAGACACGAGGTGAAGGAGAATAGTGAAAAGGGTGCACTACGAAAGGGGGTGATTAACACCCCTCTAGTAAGATACGTATTATAAGAGTACATAATGTTGTTTTAGACGCGAGGTAGATAGGATGATCCGACAAGGAATCATGATTACTTGAAAGTAATTAAGCACATGCTCTTGGTCGACTCGAGCTTCAGTTTTATCTTATTTATGAATTTCTCCTTTTTTGCCTTTCCATGAAATCACATGTTGTTTTAGATCTTGTTTTGGGTCTCATGTTTTATCTTTTGTATGTATTATGGTCTCATGTTTTATCTTTTGTATGTATTATGTCGACTGCAAAACAGGGTTTAATATAGCTGTTTGATTGCTATTGTAAATTCAATTATCCAAAAAAATAATTAAAAAAAATCAGATGTTTGACACTTGAGGATATAAAAAAACAATTTTTTTTATATAAAAATAATAATAAGATTTATGTACATCATCCTGTCTTATAAAATATCCTTCTCCCATCATACACTGGACGAAATTATATGAACCGTCATAAAATAGAAACTTAATAGAATGAAACATGCTGTATGTATACATGAGTTCAATGTACATTGAACAAAAAAGAATCAAACCCTGCTGATGGTAGTAACTGGGTCGTTTTTGTGGATGTTCTGCTAAAGCATTAGGTTCCAATAGACTACATTTGTTCTTCATCTCAACGACCTCGTCTCACCCGCCAACAGCCACCCACGTGATCACTCATATTTACTCGCGACCCCTCCTTTCCAACAACACCTTCTAGATTATACCCGCCTGAGCACATAACAAAAGTATCAGTCACTATATGTCTCATTGTCACAATATCCTTTACAATAGCCATCATCAAAGGAGAATAACAAGGCTGGACCAAACAATGAGTCAAGATCATAGGCATATGCTAATAGAAGAAGCCTAGGCACGTAGATATTGAAAACGCGTTGCCGCAGTTTTCGTCATCCGTCAAAATCTAAAAAATTAGCAAAATAAATGGTCAACCACAGACCTGTAGCAAGTTGTCAGTTATGTCCATCATAATTGACTCAATGGGAAGGGAGTTTCCAATGAAAGAGTGTCAAAAATGGTAATTGTGATGTCCTTCGTCAGTCGGGTTGTAATGGAAGAAGTTACCTCTTACGACTACAGCATGTAGATCGAGTGATCTCTGTCAAGGGCTTGAATTCACGTTGTTGGATGGTTGAACTCATAAAAACTTGAGCATTCAAAGACAAACATAGAACTTCCTCTAGCTGATTTGTACTTGCTTTCGTGTTTAGACGGGATCCAAGAGGTCCAACACTCGACCGAGTTACCTGATAACCCCTAACTCACATCTCACCCTTCGTTTGACAATCCTAATCACCTGGTTTATCCTGCATGCACGATTATCCACAAGCATTAGTTTCCATATCCCAAGAACATTATGGAACATACTTGCATTGAAATCCAATATCAGAATCGGAATACATATCCCACTATCCAAGGAAAGACCATACCTGTGTTGTACCAACAACCGGCAACGAACACAATAAAAAAATCAAGTACAAGTATTTCAGCCTTTAAGCACATGGGCATCGGGCAATGCGAAGACAACGTAACCACCCACGCTATGTCCTTGTACACCTTATCCTATCAATCTATCGACTAGGTTTGAATAATCAATAATTCGACCTCGTAAACTTCAATTCAAACCAAAATACACAGGAACTCCACGAAGAGTACATATATATAACGATTATCTGGCTTGATAATGCTACAAAGCAAGCTCACATAGATGCAAAGGCAAGACTGTATGTGCAATTTTTCGTGACCAAAATGATTGGCAATAAAAAACAAGACTACATAATTTGCAAGTTCGTTCAGAAACTCACTTTGCTGCCAAGATCAATGAGTTCGGGTCACAAGAACATTGCCTTCTATCATCGAGTCACAGATGGAGAGTACCCTTGAGAGCGTAACATCTCGCAAAGCCCATGTTTTAGAAGGACCTACACAGCAAAGCGGCGAACAGACAGGTCAACTGTAAGATGAATAAATCTCATTTGCCATTCTGTTCTGTCGCCAAAAGATAATGCGCAATACTGTGAGCAATAGGAAAGCTCGATATATACTTTTGAACTTCTGTTAAAGAGAACAATGAAAGACGCATGCATGGACTCATGTCCATTTCATTCATCACACCACAGAGATGAATACCAGCTCACAAGGAAAACTGAGTAACTGCAGTCTTATACATAGTATCGACTATTGCAGTATTATACACAGTAACATAACATCGGAACCCACAATCAGTATTTTTTGGATGCGAATGGGAAAACATCGACAAAGTACATACACTACCCTGCAAGCACAAAGCACATCGTCGAGGTATTCATTCTTTTACCAAAATTACAGCTAAACGCTCAAACAGTATGGTTGCCACGAGAATGGCATTGTTCAGTAAGGGAAAAGGACAAAAATTACTACGTCCGGTATAGCCGATAGATCCAGCTGAGAAAGCAACCCTTTGTCACATTCAATCTTTCTGACTCAAGTCAACTTACAGATTTGTGTGATAATTCCATATAACCTCTACTATAATTCACCTTTTGCAAAACAAACCTTTCAATTTTTGCATGACAAAAACATCACTCAAAGTAGTAACGAGGAAAACGAAATGCATAATATCACTTCATTATTTGTCATATGTCAAACAACTAACCATACATTAAATGAGACAAATGTCTTCTTATATATTTGACCATATTCGATGAAACAAATCTGTAGGAAATCGAAAAAAAGAAATGTGCATTAAAATATTGAAGCAGACAAAGAGGGGTTACATGGAAGAAAAATTTGTTAAGAGGCAAAGTTCCATAAAACAATGATAAAGCAAGAAAAAGACATGCTGCTAAATTGTTCTCCGACAAGATCTAGCTAATTCCTCAATCTCAGTTTTATCTCTTGCATTAAATTATCTTTCACCGACTACAACCACTTGCAACGTTGTCTAGTAACTCGAATTATATTCATGCATCGAATTAAAAAAAAAGTTCGCTTAGGAAGATTTAGACGGAAGTGTAGCACGAGTCCTTGTTTACCTGAAAGTTACGGCTGGGGATCAATAGTTTGGCATTTGAGGACAAATGATTCTGCGACACATTGAAAAGGGTCATGATTGGCGAAACCATGAAATCATAGACTCACGAAATAAAAAATGTTTACAAGATGAAAATGCTTTTCAGTTCACATAAACCAGCAATAAACTCGTACCAATATTCGCAGCCTCAGAATTCAGCAGCCATAGAGATCGCGCCACTAGCAATCAGCATATCAGAATTTCCCTTTATTGACAGGGTGGCAAGAATAAGAGACCATTTTCAATCATTTAACAAATCCAATCCCAACGCCCTAGACGCACCTGATCCATTTTTTCCCACTTTTTCCACAAGGAGTTGTGCAAAGCATTGATCATTGGAAGTAGCAATTCTTTCATGTCCTCGCTTATAAACTCATCCAATGTTTCCTATGGTAATTCTTTTCCCTTATGCCACTATAATGAATCTGTGTGCTTTTCATTGGAGTATTCAATTTTGAACAACAATATCAAACAATCATGAAAGAAGAAAACAGCAAACAAAATATATGTATTAATATCTTCAAGAGGAAAGCATTATTTTGCCTGCTGAATCTAGGATTTCAAAAACAAGATATGTAAATTACCTATTGGGGTAAAAGGTCATTTTGTCATCCATTCCTAAAAGTAAATGCATGATGACCTGCATCAGGTGAGCTGTCTAGTGTCAAGAAAATGAAAAGAGAGCCTCAATGCTTGTCTGCCTCAATCATTCACACCTCTAAGAACATATATATCAATATATCATCACAAGTTCTTCATAAATTTACACTTGGGCATATCTAAGTGCTTGATCTATCTTCAATACGTCAAGAAGCACCTATGTTACACAGCCAACTAACAGGCATCGGAGACCATAGTTCTAAAGCTGAAGGAAAAGCGATAAAGGATGTCTTGGAGCTTTCGATACTAGAACGCATGTGCGGCTTCCAATATAAACAAACTCACTACTTCAGAGTTCCGAAAGCATTTAAAGACTATGGAATGTCTAAGATGCGTCCATTGATTACAGCTAGACTTAAAACAATGGAATGAAAAAATAAGCTCAAACTACGGCATTTTTGAAACATGGTTCCTGATAGAGGACATAAGACCAGTGAATATTACCGGTTGCAACTTAGAGCTAGTCACTCAGTTATCATAATTCTCGACAAAAATGTCTATCTAGCACGCTAATCCTGCCCCTTTGATATAGTTTCTGTGGTGAAAATTTCAAAACCATGAACGAATGGTTAGGGGGAAAAGGTCTCATATCATACATCATCATCACCATTATATGGTCCACAACCGATAATGGGCGAATGGCAATGACAAACTACTGGAGATGCAGTAATAAATTGATGGTTAAAGTGGAAGACCACCTAATTTTCCATGTTTCACCAAGTTGTTCACCATTAAAATTTTCAAAGTAAGAAAGGCATTGCTTCAAAATAGTGTTCTTTTGCCATATTTAGGATATCTAAGAAGTCAACATAGCTCACGTTTGCACCCTTTTCTCGTGGAATAATGAAGCTTGGGTGTTTTCTTGAAGGGTGAAAGGCTATGCATCACAAAACAAAACAAAGTATAAAAATACAGGGAAGTTGGCGAAAGTCCCAACAAAACAGTCGATAGTATATCCCACTATCCACAAGAAGCAACACATTTCTAAAAGAGCTGCAGCAAGAAAGTATTATATTATAGATGCACATGGACTAACACAATGACAATGAAAAGCAACTTGATATGAGATGTTAACATCGTACGACCAACCCAATGGGTTCAGGGAATGTATGAGATGATACTCCCAAGTTGAGTTAGGTATATGATCTCTTATTCAAAATAATGAGTCAGTGAAAAGAGAACACCAGGGCAGGGATATCATCTCTTACATCGGGTTTAAATTGAAGAACTTAGTTAACAAGAGAAATTGTCTTGTTTGCATGCTTTTTATTTATCATCTCTCTTTTTTCAAACGTCAAACGTTTTTGGTAAGTCACAAAAAGCTCAACACATAATAAAGTCAAGTCAAATATTTGTAATTTTCGTAGGATGCATAGTGCACATAAGCAACATCCTCTATGGTTAATCCAATTAACTTGACCATATCTAACGCAACTCGAAAACCTGGTAGTGTCCTGGTGCAGGAACAATAGACTTCAAGCATCGAACTAGTTAGTAGGGCATAGCTTTGATAGTGTTTCCTTCATTCAAACTGTCATCCTCAAACCCACTTCCCCTTGGTTCACCTCACACCACCAAATGCCCAACCATGTATGGAGGGCCCCTACTAATCTAGAACAACATAAGCAAATGGTAAAAAACTTATGAAGTGACCAATAATTTGTGCTTCTCCTTGGAAACCATACAATCAGCACACACATGGCCTGTCTCAATCTGCTGTATACCGATATGGGGTTCGTTCCAATGTCTAATAGCCAACCTAGACCACGGAACGACTATATGACGAGCAGTCTAGATACGTATAAACCCACTAGTGACTGACAGGCGACCCAAGTAGAGTTTTATAAACCCTATCAAAAGTATTATGTTATGTCCAGTAAAGGATCCTAACACCTCGCTGTGAAACTACGGAAACGAATTGGATGTTCAAGGAATAAAATCTAATTGTCTTAAATGACAATGGTTCGATAATCATAGAAAAGATCCACACATCCATGTGAAGATCACGCCACTGCAGTGACCACACGGAACGAGTAAAGCGACCCATGTCACTTCAGCTTCTAAGATATAATGTGAGTCTATGCTGTTGGCTCCAAGCGAAAACTCGCGACAAACCAGCGGGTCATTTTGGAAATATCACTATCTTGGGCTTCTAGTAAAACTATTTATTTATACCAGTTTGAGAAGAAAAAATTCAGAAGAGGACAATTGGTAGTCTAAAATCAAATGCTAAATAGAATGAAAACGACGACACTTGGTTGAAATTAAGATGCTATGAAAGACCCACCAACCTGATTTGGCTCACCGCCCCTTTCGGCCGCGGTGTAGGGGCCGACCCCAGCAAGGAAGCAACTTCTATAGTCTATGCACTCGATCACCGCCGCTATAGACAAAGAAAAAAAAAACAGTTACAGTCGTGCGAATTTACAGTAACAACGGAAAATTCAGCAATGACAAACATGGCAAAAAAAAAAAAAAAAACAGTTACAGTCCTGTGAATTTACAGTAACAACGGCAAATTCAGCAATGCCAAACATGGCAATCAAATAAACGAGGAGATAATGCAGATATGATGTTCAAGGCAAACTGTATTGAAAGGGACTCAAGAATCTTTGTTTGCTTCCTTTGACTGCTGTATGTGGATATGGAACTAAAAGAAATACCCTACCAATAGAGTACTACTAGTTGTGGCCGCTTTTGCACTCTTTCTTTTTTAGAAGCTTTACCTCCTCAGATTTCTTCTGTTCATCTTGGGTCACTCCCTATCAAAAAGTTAAAAACACAACGGAACAATTTCAAATAATTTTAAAACGTAAGAAATTATAAAAAAAATTTTATGTCTCTTTGATGAGAAGATATGCTACATCTATCAACAAAACACGTGAGAACCATTCATCATAATCAATAAATATACCTATCAACAAAATACGTGAGATCCATTCATCATAATCAATAGATACAGTTTTCAAGCTAGTGTCCATAATATTCTCGGCATAAATAAAAAAACAAAATATACCAAAAAATACCAGAAATAACTGTAGGGAAACTTTAACTACATCACCATGTATGGAACTTTTGACTAAGCCAAGAGCGCTCCCCCTTTAAATTCAGCTTCCCACTCATCCTTTCTTTGGACTCCCCACAAACCTCCTAAAAGGTTTCCACCACCTCTCCAGCCTCTCCTCTGCTTATTTTTATCGCTACCTCTATTTAAACACCTTAATATTTCACGTGTCTAGGTTGTGCACGGCCATCTATCATCACCACGGCAAAATGTGTTCGTCTAGATTCTGTAGCCAAAACTTTGTTGTGGTCCTAAGGTTCTTGATCATTCTTCTCCTGAACTCTAACAATCAAAACATCAACCAGTGCTCCGATCTTCCTAGTCCAACTCCCACAAATCTGAGTACATTAGACATGGAACCTTCACTAAGCGCACTAAAGCTAAAAGGTTATTTTGATTGTCATGAAACCGAGCAAGCAGCCAATGACTTTGGGAATAGATATCGTTCTCTTCCTAGGGCAATCCTCTACCCAAAAGCGGTTTCCGATATTTCTAGCATGGTAAAGCATGTTTTCAATTTGGGTTCTGCCTCGGAGCTCACAGTGGCTGCAAGAGGCAGCGGTCACTCCCTCAATGGACAAGCACAAGCACCTCAAGGCATTGTCATCAGCATGGGATCACTTCAAGAGCAAAAAATGCATGTTCACAGAGGAAGGACACCCTACGTTGATGTTTCAGGGGGTGCACTGTGGATAGAAATCCTGCATGAAACCCTAAAATATGGTTTTGCACCACGGTCATGGACAGATTACCTTCATCTGACCGTTGGAGGAACTTTATCAAATGCTGGAATTAGCGGCCAAGCATTCCGGCATGGACCACAGATAAACAATGTCCTTCAGCTGGAGGTCGTAACAGGTATGTCCTAGCAAATTTAAACAGAAAAAAACAAGTCAGTACAGCTTCACAAATAACAATCAGGTTTCACAAATAACAATCTCAAATATTTCACGCAGGCAGGGGAGATGTAGTTCATTGTTCCGGCAAGCAGAACGCTGATCTTTTTCATGCCGTACTCGGAGGGCTGGGGCAGTTTGGCATCATTACCAGGGCCAGAATATTGCTTGAACCAGCACCAAAGAAGGCAAGTCAACTCTTCAAATGATTATGTTCTACACTATGATTGCAACCTTTGATATTAATACTATTGGAAACAATGATGGAAAAAAATGACCAACAGGTAAAATGGATAAGGGTGCTGTACTCAGATTTCCACTCATTCACCAAAGACCAGGAGTACTTGATATCCTTGGAGAACGGTCTCGACTATATAGAGGGATTCGTCATAATAAACAGAACTGGTCTACTCAACAGTTGGAAAACATCCTTCAGCCCAAAAGACCCAGTTCAAGCAAGCCACTTCGTTTCAGAGGGAAGAACTCTCTACTGTCTGGAACTGGTGAAATACATCAGCCCTGATGATGACACTGAAGCCATGGACCAGGTTAGCGCCTCCTCGACTCAAAGTCACAATAATAACTCCTAAAAGTTCTGACTGATTCTATTTGAAATGTAATCTAATCTATGTGTTTGCATGTGCAGAAGACAGACAGACTACTGGCCAAGCTAGATTATATTCCCTACACTCTTTTTCAGTCAGAGGCATCTTACGTGGAATTCCTAGATAGGGTGCACTTGTCAGAAATAAAGCTCCGGGAGAAAGGTATGTGGGACGTCCCTCACCCCTGGCTCAATCTTCTTGTTCCCAGGAGTAGCATTTATGTGTTCGCACGAGAAGTGTTTGGGAATATCCTCCCAGACAATCGCAATGGTCCAATCCTAATGTATCCTGTCAACCAATCAAGGTACGTATTTCACATCAACCTTTCTTGTGCATAAAGATCAGTTTATTTATGTCCATGACTTAGTTCTCCATACTATAGGTGGAATGCAAACACCTCAATGATAACCCCGGGAGAGGACGTTTTCTACCTTGTCGCTTTCCTATCATCTGCAGTATCATGTTCAACAGGAAGAAATGGTTTGCAAAATATGCTTGATCAGAACAAACGGATTCTAGATTTTTGTGGGAGAGTCAACCTTGGGGTTAAGCAGTATCTGCCCCATTGCAGCACCCAAGAGGAATGGAAGACTCATTTTGGCACCAAATGGGAGTTATTTGCAAGAAGAAAGTTAAGATATGACCCTCTGGCTATCCTAGCCCCTGGCCAAAGGATATTTAGAAAGGCAAACACAATGTCGCGATAGTGGCTAGATATAGAATTTTCTAGGCATGTGCGAAAAATAGAGAACATGCTTGTAAATACTTTTACCACTAGATCAACTACGGTCACAGAAAGGGCAAGCATAACAAGACGCCAAAAGTGCAAATGCCCAGTGATTAGCATATAAATGCCAAGTGTACTGTTAGTGAGAAACTCCAAACTCCAGATCAATTGTTCCCACATAAAAAGGCGGAACACAACATAACTACAGAACGTGCAACCTAATAATTCTGCAAAAGTCAAAATGTCTCCTGATGAAGTTATCATGGTTCAAGATATGCAACATGAAAAGACAACAGGCACAAACACTAAATCTATAGTAGTGGTGTCACACATACCTCAAAGACTTGACCCTTCAACAACTCTCTCTGATGGTGTTGCTTGAATCCACGCGTTGTTCTTTAAAAAAGGTGAAAATATAAAATATAGCGCCGAAAATTCAGGAAGCTTCAAAGTCCATTACTTCTCCTGCAACATGAATAAGCAAATCATGTCATTACCTAGGCGGAAGCTTGGGCCAGCATGAAACATTAGATGCTACAGTAACTTAACCCATCCATTATTCATCCCGCCTAGAGAACAACCTAATCAGCAACATCCTCTACTGCACCCAAACCCTTTTCTAGCCTAACAGCTTAAGCTTGTATACAAAGTTCAGCAAAAGCAGTACAATGCATGAAAACACTTCTAAGATGTCCTTGAAAGTGTTCTGGTGTTGCAGCTGCAGTTTCTACTCACTTGACAAATGCAAAGCCCTTTAATCTCCTATTGGTAAAACTAAAAGGGTATTGTACGAGAATAACTATCAAGGAGAAACTTAAACAGAAAAGGCTAGTCACTGAACTGGCCTCAATCACTGAACTAAATGCAAGAACACTGATAATCCCTAAACCATTTTCTACATCACAACAGATGACTCATAAGACTGAACATTATCAGTATTGACCAGGACTCTGTTATGCAAGCAGGCCTCAGAGTGGTAAAGTCCCAAAATGATTAATCAGTTGAGTTAAAAAAAGTACAATACCAAGAAAATCAGGATATAAACAAGAAAACATGCCATACGGAGTGAAGATACTGAATAATATAGGTTAGAAACCATTTTGATACAATGCCACCAGCAATCACAAGCCCTTTAAACATTGGGCAGTATTGGGTAGGTAGATACAGCGTTTGTCGTTTCCTCTATTGTGTGTCATGCCATATGTGACTACCCCGGCTCGCAATTTTCCATATAGGATCTTTCTTTTCCTTTCTCCACCTCCATTTCTTTCTATCACTTACAAGCTCGTACCACCTAAAACTCAACTTCATGGTCTTATGATTGTATCATCCTGGATGTTACTCCAACAATCCTCTTTTGCACATACTTCTCGTCCTCATGTCCAGACACCCTATGAACGACTCTCGAGTCTCAAGCATTGCATAAGCAATCACTAGTATCCTGATTCCCTCGCAAATCTCAAGCATTTTACACCTAACCTCTCAACTAGAGTAACCAGATATGCTCTGTAGTACGCTAGGACTGGAAAACAGAAGCAATTCATGGTATAAAATTAAGGCAAACTACAGTCAGATGCCTGATGGAAGTTTCATTTAAGTTTTGGTAACCATTTTGATTTTTCTAGTTCATATACGCGAAACTGCAGTGAAGACACATAAATTTGCAGTGCATAAAGCTATAATTACAGTTTGCAGGTACTACAAAGTAAATGAGAACTGCAATGGGTACATTTCAACAATTTGCCCTCCACTTTTTTAGGTATCACACTTCGATATGGTGTTCCGACAACTATCAGTCACGATTCACTCCACTAATCACCGAAACCACACACGATCATCAATCACAATCTCCACAACAAATCATCCACCACATTTCTTACGCAATCACCCACGGCACCTTGTCGCATCACTGAACTTCAATCCCTCCCCAACGCAAATCGCATGTTCTCCGTTCTCCTAACAAACTTCACCTGTTCAGCACAATTCGAAATCATACCACAACAATCAAAGAGACTTTAGAGAGATGAAACAAACGCACATGAACCGCCTCCAATGTCTATGAAAGCAAGCATTGTGGATTGATGGAAACCCTAATTCGACGGTGAGTGAAACAGGCGCAGAATTCACGTACAATCGAGGAACGATTTTGATCGAAACATAATTTGATCAAGCGAGATTTGCATGGCAGAGAAAATGAGAAACTTACCCGACACGATTCGCTTTATTTTGATTTTGCTTTCCTTTGTTTTTTGTTTTCGGTTTGGTGTGTTGCGTGTGAAGAATTTGAATGTAGATAGATAATGCATTCGAAAAATGGAATTTGATATCATTATTATTGTTTTTAGTTTTTTATTTTTATTTTATTGGTTGATGAAATATTATTATCAGATTATGCAAATGACAATTTTAAGTGAATATGATTACTATCATTTTGGGAAGATTATAACTAATCTGACAAAAACATAGTTGGAAGATATATTTTTTATCAATTAAGTTTATTAAAAACTTTGTATGAGATTTAATTTTTTTGATGTAATTGGATAATCTATTTATATATACTGAGAAAAAATAATTTAAGGTTATAATTTGATCGAATGATTATAGTTTCAGTTTTTTTTTATCATGTGAATGATTGGGACAAGAAGCATTCATTTTATTCGTATTGTGATTATCCGTATAATTAATATGTTGAAATGACAAATTCCTGAAAATTAGAGGGGTTGAGGATAAAAAAATTGTTGGAACACTACATGATAGAGAGAGAGCTTCTTTTATCGATAAACAGCGGATTGATGGGGCTCTTGGCATTGCTTTATTCTTCTTTCCTTCCCTGTTAGCAAGTTTTGATCCTTTTGTTCGAAATTTTTTCGTTGGTACCAAACCGTTTGCAGAATCAAATCGTATTTTAATCTAAATAATTTTTTAAAATTGGTTATTTTTAGATCTTTTTTAAATGAATAAGTTATCTAAATAGATCGAATATTTTTAGATTTAATCATTATTTTCTATCAAATGAATAATTATCTAAATAGTTTTTAGATTTATTTTTAATCGAGTCAATTAATAATATTTTTTTGGGTAAAATAAATAGAATAAGTGTAAATACAACAAGGCTAGCTTGGTCTTATAATAAATTTTGTACTACTAAAAGGTTCAAATTCATACATATCTATTTTCAATCAAAGACATACCCAATTAAATTAAAATTTGAAGATAATTAGATATACTCAAACTTTTTTAAAATAATGTTTTAACAAGATCATTGTCATCATGCGGCCTGAATTTCTGGGATTGGATGAATTATCATGGTAATTTCATAGACTATAAGATTTTTCTTTTATTTTTCAAAATTACGAATATCCGAACAAAGAGTACTGCAAGTGGGAGTTTCGAGTACGAAAGTTTCACTTTTTACATTGTAAATTTAAAAAATATATACTGGGTTGACAAATGTGTATTGTCAAACTCAAAATAATGATTAGTGAACGCTTAGCGAATAATGATTAGTGAACCCTAGATGCAGTTAGTGAACGCTTAGTTCAAGATGCTCTGGATAAACTCATGAAGGAAAGAACAACGTTGGTGATTGCTCACAGGTTAAGCACAGTTCAGAATGCTCATCAAATTGCTGTTTGCTCGGATGGGAGAATTTCAGAACTCGGCACACACTCTGAATTGTTATCTAAAAAGGGCCAATACGCCTCATTAGTTGGAAGTCAAAGGCTTGCATTTGAGTGATGCCGAAAAGGGTCGCATTTGTTGCCGTCCGGATCATTGAGCACTAAATCGAATTTCACGAATCATTTCAGATATGTAAGTTTCGGTAACTCTCGTCTTTCATGGTTTTTCTGTTCTTTTTCCTTCTCGATTTCTAGCTTATCGATAAATCTGCTTTATGTGAATATAGAAACGGTGAATGGAGTTTGAGATACAACAGCCATTGGTGTAATGCTTTTAGAGCTGCATATCGTTAGCTCAGTCCAGCTGCTGAGTTTCATACAGTTGCATTTTACAGTTGATACAGAACTGGCTGCTGTCGTTACAAAAGGAAGAGCGATATACGCTGTTAACAATTCATGCCATCAGTATATGCAATTCATTGGCAACTTCATCCTCTATTTCCTGTAAATGTGTTGCTGTCAATCATCTATTCTTAGTCCTTTTCTTCGTCGTCGTGTTACGAAGTATTTCAGAGTTGTAGTCACTAGTTACTGAACTCAACGATGCTGCCATCCTGTGCATCAGAAGTTAACGCAGGCATCTGTTCTCAGTTGGATCAACTGAGGAAGTGTTATGCAAGCAACTTGTCTCTAGCTTGTACCAAATTCTGGCAATCGGGTGATGGTGAAACCACTTCACCATGACCAAATTCTGGGCGAGTTACTCTGTTGGAGTTGCGTCGTTGTTGTGTTGCCAATAGAGAAGCCGAGGAATGCCTCGAAAAATGGTTGATCTGGAACCTAAGGGATGTGGTTAGCCCATGCAAAGTGGATATGAAGCAGGGTTCTTCGAGTTTGGATTAGATGTTTCTTGCATTTTGTACTTCGAGCATCGTAGGAGGGCGCTACTTTTCCCATTAGCAGCATTAGCACCCTGCTGT
>LIEC01010783.1:70354-125466 GCA_001925005.1 Drosera capensis
ATAAAAATCCACGAAGCTCTCTTCCTTGAGCAAGTGTGCATCACCTATGTCTCATCTCTTTGTACTTCACTTTTCTCTGGTTGTGTTGGTTGAGACTTTAAACTTCTAATGTTGATTGTCATGTCTTGTCTCTGTAGCTGTTGTTCACTTGAGATTAATCTCAAACGTTCATGTTGCATGCAGGGTGAGCTCTCAGTTGGAACAGTTGTGTCTTTTATTGGATACACCTTCACGCTAACTTTCGCTGTAAGACATCCATGCTTCCACAAAAATAGGATCCCTTAAATACAAGGGATAGCAGGTTGACAGATCAGGTGTTGCTGAAATAGCATCAACTGCTTGATTCAATCTTCCTTACAGGTGCAAGGCTTAGTGAACACATTTGGAGATCTTCGTGGGACATTAGCTGCAGTCGAGAGGATAAATTCCATCTTTTCTGGGGCTGAAATTGATGAAGCCCTTGCAGATGGTCTGGAAAGGGAGATTCAGCCAAAAGATCTTCAAGATGAAATACTCAAGTTATTTTTGGTCGGTGGATTGGATGGTAAACAACAATCTAGAAATGTGAGATATATGTCAGCTCTTAAATCAACAAGTAGTGTATGCAACCTGGCTTGGTCTTCCGACATCTGTCTCGAAGGTAATTTTTGTTCTGAACCTCAGATCGCATGAATGAATTTAACGTAAATTGCATAGTCATTTTTTTCTCTGTTTCTTTTATCTGTCTCTCTGCCTCTGTTTTTGCTTGCGTTAGTTCCTTCATGATTTTAGCTCCGTGATTGTCTTTGTCTTGCATGTATTCATTCTGCTGTCCCTGCTCATGTGCCTCTTGTTAATATCTAATATTTTGGCAGATGTTTATTTTTCTTATCCATTGCGGCCTGATGTCAACGTTCTTTACGGACTCAACCTTGAGATAAAATGTGGAACGATTACTGCTCTTGTTGGTCCCAGTGGTGCTGGAAAGAGTACGATAGTACAGTTACTGGCACGGTTCTATGAGGTTTGCTATTCCATATGCTTCTCTTCTTCTGAGCTTATATTCATGGTGTAGAGGGGCCTAGCCCACGAAACTCTTGCAGATTCGTAGAAGGCTGAGGAAATATATTTATAGCTTAAGACGCCACCTCATGCTATTCCCTTTGAGCTATAAGTACAGACAATGAACTATCTTATTTGGGGCAGGATAGATGAAATTGTAGGTTCTAACTCGTTATTTATAGTCACACCCGCTGTAGTAGACCTTGAGAGTTGAGAAACCTGCTTGACACTTGTTAGTTTGTATGCGTAGATGCAGTTACTCAATTTCTTGTTGTTTTGCAGCCAACCGCTGGGCGTATAACACTAGCTGGTGAGGACATCAGGACATTTGACAAGAGTGAATGGGCAAGGGCTGTATCCATTGTGAATCAGGTTCATATTAAACAATTAAATGCAACCTTCTCTAAATTTCCTTGTAAATACGCACAGAATTCTTTGAAAAGAAGCTCACTGGTATCGTTAACCTTGTATAGGATCCAGTTCTTTTCTCGGTATCTGTTGCGGAAAACATTGCATATGGCTTGCCAGACACCGATGTATCCAAGGAAGATGTTATAAAAGCAGCGAAAGCTGCAAACGCCCATGAATTTATCATCTCACTTCCGCAGGTCTGTATTCATTGAAGCAGTAGAAGACTTATGTGGGTGACTATTTTGCTGATTTTTTATTTTCTTATGAAGGGTTACGACACACAAGTTGGCGAGCGAGGAGGTCTTTTAAGCGGCGGACAACGTCAGGTAACACGTGTTCCGTCAATGTATTTATCCAAGTATGTTGCCTTGTTTGGATCAGGAGACGGCCTAAATCATCTGTTTTCTTGCAAACAGAGAGTTGCTATTGCTCGAGCACTTCTAAAAAATGCCCCAATTCTGATTCTTGACGAGGTACATATTGAAATCTCTGCTCTTGAATTACGCATTGAAAGGTTGCTAATATCTAAGGCTATCCTCGCGGTGGTACATTATGCACGCTCCTTCTATCTGATTTTTTCAGCTTGGGTCGACTTAATTTAAGTTCAGCCATTTGATTTTTGGTAAATCATTTTAAAAATGAAAAATAAAAAACTTGAGGAACCTAAATTTTTGGTGACTTTTATGTCTGAATTTTTGACGTCGAGTATGGTGGGCTTGAATCTTCTCGAGGAACCTAGTGATTCGGTCCAAGGACATTATATTAGGTACATTATTGTATCAAATTTTTATAATCACAACTTGAGCACTATTATATGATAGGACAAAGTTAATCAACAAGGAAAACAAGTAGTTATACTTCTGAAAGTTTTTTAATCACAACTTGAGTACTAGTATATGATGCTAGATTACTTGGTCAAATTTAATGAAAGAATCCTATAGGCTGTTTGCCTATTTTCTTCAAGAAGAAAATAATGTACAACCAATCAAAAACAAGACAAGGAGACCAGAAGAAGACTCAAGAGAAACAAGTTCTACTACTGAATCAAGGATTCGAGAACCATTGTCAAAGAGGCAGAGACCAAAGTTTAAATGAAAACACTACTATCCAGCCTAAATGAATTTTTACAAGATCACAAAAGTTGGCTAAGTACAATTCTTGGCCATCTTCTGAGTAATCTTTGCCAATGACTGCAAGTTACATCTAACGATTGTATCGACAAAATCACAAGTTTCCTCCCTGCTATTCCCTGCCGGGATGTCAACGACATATGACTCCACGACCACTGTTCCTTTCCCGTCCTCCGTGGGATGGAGAGTTGTGACAGATTGATAGTTGTTTAACCGGTGCTCGCCACCAAGCACGCTGAACCCAATAACTCGTCTCTCGTTGTCTAGAATATCGAGCCGCTCTGTGCTGGATGCAGCCGGGAGTCCAGAGATCACCTTGACTTTACGTAGTGATCCAATGTTGACTCCGTCTCCATGTATGATGTTGCAGCTTCGTAGGAAGCACTTGTAGGCGTGTGGGTTGTCGAACCTATGGACAACAGACCAGACAGTGCCTACAAGGGCATCAGGGATGGATAGGACCACAGCGGAGCAGCACTGTTCTTGCGCCACACGACGGCAGTGGTAGATGAGGGTTGTATCTGGAGTAAGGTTGATAGGGGAGTGAGAGAGCTCGTGTGCCAGGTTTTTAGGAAGAGATTGCGAAAGATTCATAATTTGATCATCAGCTGATTGGGGGAGCAGCTGCAAGGCGTCCATGGGGAGAAGTTGAAGTATCGAAGACATGCTTATATTATGTGTCGAAACGAATAAGCTAGGATGATTATGATGAACTGATCAGGTTCTCTCTTGGGTTGGGTTTTGGTGTACGAGGGTTTTGAGTTTTGGAGATGAAGATGATGAAGGAAGATAGGATGGGTATATATATCTCTATTATTGAGTACGTTTAGTTGTATTGAATAAATGGGTAGCTTTCAAGATGGCAACATGCTAGGCAGCACTTGCACAGTTGGTGGATTTTTTTGAAGAAAAAGGACACGAGATAGGGGGAAGTTTAGATACGTCTTAGATTTTACACAGCAAGTAGACTGTCAACTTGCACAGGAAATGTCCAAGCAGCTTGCTTGGTTCAGCTTGCCCAATTGTTATTTACAGTAGAATTTTTGCTCTTTATAATCAAAGAACTATTGCGAAGTTGCTTATTGTGTAGGCTAGGGGCCGCTTGGTATTGTCATCGAATTAACTAAAGCAACGATGATTTCAGTGCGGCCATTAACAATGGGCCTCGGTTGATATGATAGCATTTCGGGGGATGGTTGGCTAGGTTGGTAAGAAAAATATGAGCTCTTAGAATCTACCTAGCACAAATTAAATCGAAAAGATAAAAGCTACAACTTTGGTTCATTTCATGGTTTTTAGTTTCTGTTTTCTTCTTTTGTGAACAAACTAGATAATAAGCTGTTTTTTCCACTTCGGATCTTATGCCCAGATGAAATAAACTAGGAAAAGGGAAAGAGAAGTCATGTCAAACAGGACTTTATGACATTAACACTAGTAACTTATGCGAATTAGTATGTCTTCTCATATGCAGGCCACAAGCGCCCTAGATGCAGTTAGTGAACGCTTAGTTCAAGATGCTCTGGATAAACTCATGAAGGAAAGAACAACGTTGGTGATTGCTCACAGGTTAAGCACAGTTCAGAATGCTCATCAAATTGCTGTTTGCTCGGATGGGAGAATTTCAGAACTCGGCACACACTCTGAATTGTTATCTAAAAAGGGCCAATACGCCTCATTAGTTGGAAGTCAAAGGCTTGCATTTGAGTGATGCCGAAAAGGGTCGCATTTGTTGCCGTCCAGATCATTGAGCACTAAATCGAGTTTCACAAATCATTTCAGGTATGTAAGTTTCCGTAAATCTCGTCTTTCATGGTTTTTCTGTTCTTTTTCCTTCTCGATTTCTAGCTCATCGATAAATCTGCTTTATGTGAATAGAGAAACGGTGAATGGAGTTTGAGATACAACAGCCATTGGTGTAATGCTTTTTAGAGCTGCATATCGTTAGCTCAGTCCAGCTGCTGAGTTTCATACAGTTGCATTTTACATTTGATACAGAACTGGCTGCTGTCGTTACAAAAGGAAGAGTGATATACGCTGTTAACAATTCATGCCATCAGTATATGCAATTCATTGGCAACTTCATCCTCTATTTCCGGTAAATGTGTTGCTGTCAATCATCTATTCTTAGTCCTTTTCTTGGTCGTCGTGGTACGAAGTATTTCAGAGTTGTAGTCACTAGTTACTGAACTCAACGATGCTGCCATCCTGTGCATCAGAAGTTAACGCAGGCATCTGTTCTCAGTTGGATCAACTGAGGAAGTGTTATGCAAGCAACTTGTCTCTAGCTTGTACCAAATTCTGGCAATCGGGTGATGGTGAAACCACTTCACCATGACCAAATTCTGGGTGAGTTACTCTGTTGGAGTTGCGTCGTTGTTGTGTTGCCAATAGGGAAGCCGAGGAATGCCTCGAAAAATGGTTGATCTGGAACTAAAGGGATGTGGTTAGCCCATGCAAAGTGGATATGAAGCAGGGTTCTTCGAGTTTGGATTAGATGTTTCATGCATTTTGTACTTCGAGCATCGTAGGAGGGCGCTACTTTTCCCATTAGCAGCATTAGCACCCTGCTGTCTGTTCGAGGAACTGTGAGAGCTATCTATTTTATAATATAAAAATACTTGTGAGACATTCTCAAATAAATATAACATATTATATTTAATAATATTTTCACATAAAAATATCAAAACAATCATTATTTATTATAATAAACACACTATCAATGGGAAAAAAATATTTTTTTCATCAAATTTGAAATAAATTCAATACGTACATAAATTCACGTATCGGATCAAATTATTGTTTATATTATGAAACGAAGAAAGCATCTATGTAACGGTTTAGGTGGTGATGACAGCACCACAGAGGCATTGAGACCAGTGGTGGTGATGGCGGCAGCAATACCGTACTGTTTACTGAAAAATAATGTCCATGAAAGTAAGAGCATGATGCTATCCAAAACTCCTTCCTTCTCCTCCTAGTTTTGTGTCATCTGCATATTGTATGCGATATACTGCAACAAATAACAGCAGAGCATATCCTTAGACAACCAGCTTGTTGGATGAGTTCGGCGACATTACTATTTTACCATCAGCAATGTTTCCAAAGATATCGTTATATGAGTGAAAAATGTCAGGTCATGAATTTTAGACAACCTAAACTTATATATATGCCTGTCAAGTTATTAGTCCCATTCAAATTGCAACTATAATTTATGTCAACAATAAACTATTCATGATACGAATCGTTCGGAACGATCAAATATCGTTTTATGTAAGATTATCATGAAATATTAATAATGATTTAAGCTATGTATCATAACCTAGTCAATATCATAACTTTTTTACGTTATTAAAACGAAAAATAAAATTTCTTAAATTATATAATAAATAATATAATAATGATGTAACATTATAATTTGAATGGGAGGAACGAAACAACACAGTATAAGTTTTTTATTGCCAGCTTCTAAACATGAAGGCTCCGACTCAGGCTCACGATTTTCCGGATTTTGTAGCACTCGGTTCCTCGGCCTGGCCCAAGTTTGAGTCTGGGCTTAAAGATTTGGGTTGGGCCCGAGAGCTTAAACATATCATCGGTTTAAAAAGACACAGCACTCGTGAATCTGCACCGTCAGATTTGGTGCAATTGAAAATTTAAGTTTCAGTATAAAGATGCCCTATGATCTACGGAGGGATGGTTAAAATTTACTTTTACAAAAAACTGATGGTATATATTTTAGACCTATCACTTTATCATATAAAATATATACATATATTGCTAAAGTATTGAAACATATACGATATGTCTCACTGGATAAAAGCAATAAACAAGAAAAATGAATCTTGAATTTCCCAAGTGGTGCCAGTTACATGTCTCAGCTTGTTAAATGCTCTATGTGAAAATTTAGTTATAGTGAATTTTGTTGGACACTGCCACTTCATTTTTTTTTTTGGAACAGACGGCTACTTCATTTTAATCCATCAAGACAACAACATTTTTTGTTTTTCGTTTGGATGTCCTTTTCTATCTTCCACCTTTTAAATAAAAAAATGAATTAAAATAATATTGTTTTGATCGAAATAAAAACAACTCTCAAAATAGCGATTCTCATTTTGTTTTCCCATTACCAAAGTGATTGATATAAATGTACTCTGATTGATGTAGATGTTGAAAGATATAAAAAATTCGTCTATAAACAAAATGAGAGTTATTTTTCCATAACAACTCTCATTTTGTTTTCATTGATGTAGATGTTGAAAGATATAAAAAATTTGTCTATAAAACACCCAACACCAAACTTAGAGCAACTCTAATAGAATACCTAAAAGATTTCTTATAGTTATATTATAGCAATTGATAAAAAATATTCCATTTCAATGGACAAAAATTTTAATGCCAAAATTTGTATTTTATCAAATTGTATGTTATATTCAGCAACAAAAATAGGGTTGTTATTTTTTTACAACCAATAACTTTTGATAGGAAATCCCCAAAACAAGAAGAATATATTATATATGTAGTTATACTAAGGAATCAATCAGAGGATATGTTAGGACATTAACGAATTTAGTAAAATTTTAATGGATAATTTGATAATGTTGATTTATTTAAAGTAAAAATAAAATAAATTTTGAAATCCAAACCATCTTATATAAAAAATCTTACACATTTTTAAATTTTAATTTATTTAAATCATGTAAAAAAAGCAAATATAATAATCTCATACACAAATTTTTTCATAAAAAATACTAACAATCTTGTATATAAAATTATCATTTCACATTGTAAATTATGAATATTTTTTTATCGCGATGATAAAATTAGACTATATTTTTTTCTCTATCTTTTAATTCAAAATAAGTAATTGATATTGAAGACTAATATAAATCATATACAAAAATCGTAATTCTTAAATCATTATATACATAGTTTTCTTTGTATACATAGGCTATCATATACATAGTTTTCTTTCCTGCAGTTTCATATTTTGGCTATTTCCATTTTCTTTTGCAGATGCGGTGGACATTCGTATTTTGTTTTGATGTTTTGCTCTTGCATTTTGAGTTGATGGTGCCGATCACTTTGGGGTTCAACGTTTTCCTAGGTTCCTCTATGGCGAATGCAGGACCTGAACTGTAAAGAGTTAATACTAGAGCTCCAGTGCATCAACTTTCAACCACATCCATTTTGATCTGTCGAGGACAACGATCGGCCTCATACTATTGTTCATTTTTTATAAGGATCCGCTTAAGTGGTTTGATAGTACTACCTATACCAACAATGTGCATCTTTTTTTTCGGTAGGCCATCACTTTAGAACTCCGTAGTTAAGCGTGCTTGACGTGGAGTAATGTTGGGATGCGTGACCTCCTGAGACGTTTCTCAGGGTGTATGCAAGTGAGGACAAAACACAATGAAAGGACTAGTGTTGATCTGTGGGGTCAGTCCTGAGCCTGGAAAGTATTTCTTGGTAACGACCCGCGGTAGCGAGGATTGGCCGGGGCATTACATTTTTGGTGCTCAGAGGTTCTGCAGCAAATTCAAGATGAGGATTATGCAGATCTCCAAGTCACGATTGCTGGTCGCTAAGTTTGAAGAGTTTGCCTTCTGAAAACTTCAAGTCTCAAAGTGACGATTGAATGCTCGAACTAGTGTTGCTACTCTTGAAGTCGAGTGGCATTATACGTATGAGGCCGTTGTATTTTATTTTTTGCTGCATTCTTCTTGAGCTAGTTGATCCTCGGATTGAGTTATCTATTGCGAGCCTCCTCATTTTGTAGATGATGTGGTATATGAACTCCAATGATGTAAATCTGACAAACTTTAGTGAGTGTTGAGAGTATGTATGAGTAGTTGTTACCCAAATTTACATAGAGTAAAAAGAAGACTAGTACTTATATGTGTGTGAACTATAAATCATTAGTTTAGTCATTTAGGTGATGAATGAGTGTATTTTATGCACGTATGATGCTTAGATTCAGTCTGGTGTTCCAATGTGTCGTGAATAATGATTTAATATGGCTTAGAGCATTCACATTAGATATTCTATTATAGAATGTAGTGTTGTAAAAAACGTATTACTTGGTGATTAATCGTCCGATTAATCATTTTCAAAAATATATCAAGTAATTTTTGGAAAAAGGTTCAATTAAACGGTCAAAGGATTAATCAAATCGATTAATCCTTATTTGCTTTTAATCTTTATTTAATTGATGATTAATGGCTTATTAATTAATTTTTTAACCTAAAATAAAAAAGAATGGATAAAAAGAAGTTAAAAGAAAAAAAAAAAAAAGACATGCAGCCTACCAAGGAAAAGAAAACCCAACAAAAAAAAGGAGTGGAAATTCTAGAGTAATTGTGTTGAACATGATTTTTCCTCTTGGTAAGAATACCTCTTACTTGTTTTGAAGTCAATAACGAAAAATCTATAATATGCTTTTAGTTCTAACTTAATCAAGCTTTATATATATATATAAACAAAGATATTTATATTAATAATATATGCTTATACAAATAGTTTTACCAATAATATAAAAAAATCGAATAAATCACTTAATCACACAATTAAATTGATTAAAAAATATTCGATCTTGGATCTAATCCAACCGTTTTTTTTAACATTGGTAAAAAGTTGGTGCTTTGCTACTGGATGAATTACATCTCATCCTTTCGGGGCCCAGTCTTTGGGACGTGAATTACTGGGATGTTTGTTGTCTCAGGTGTATTCTCGAATTTTGATTTGGTGTGTAGTGTAGGTTCTGCATCAATCACTTGAGGCATCAAGTTTGTGGATCTGTTTGGTTTAGGTAGACTTGTATGTCAGGTATGATTATACTGTGACTATGTGTTGCGGCATGATGGAAGGATCAGGACTAGCTGATGGGTTTCTGGAGCTGTAAAGGTTAAAAAACCCGATTGTGGTAACCAAAAGTGAAAATCGATTGATTTTTTTTCATGATTATGATATTAACTATTTAAACTTCATAATAAAATTTACATATTTTATATTTTTGGTTTATGTATGAAACATTACTCATCTATTTTTACAAAATATTATAAAATCGATTAATCAATCTTGGAAATCGTTTAATTATTATTCGGTTCCGGACCGTTCAAGTAATAAAAACATTTTTTTTAAATCTTGATAAAGTATATGAAAAATAAAATAAATATATAAATAAGAAAAATAGTGATATAATGTTGAAAAAGTGTGTTGAAATATATATAGAAACTATAAAATGAGAAATAATATATAATAAATTTATAAATATAAATTATTATTATAATATGTTATGATTTTTATGAATAAAATAAAATATAATATGATGTGTAAAAAATTGAAAGACAATTTTAATATATTTGATCTGAATGTACTTAGATGGCTCCACTAAAACCTCACTCACCCACTTCCAGATCAAGCCGTTACATGCATAATATATTAATACATTGATGTATATAGTAGTACCTAAACGTATGGAATGATGGTATCTTCAATACTGTAAAACATTATATGCAAATATCTTTTTTGGTCAAATTATATGCAAATATTTTTTAACATCGAGGAATATCCCTTTCGATATTGGCAATCAGAACTCTTCCACTCCAAAGCTCTTCTGTTCTTCTTCTTCAACCTCCGACGCCGACCACAAATCGCAGCCCCCTTTTCATCCCCAGAGCCCTAATTTCCCCAATCTCCAATTCTCCCACTTCCCCCCATATCCGCCCCAATCCCAATCCGACCCCGAAATTCAATCTCTTCCCCTCTCCGAAACCCTAAATCGACCCCAAATTGCAATGGATTTCGACCAAAACGGCGGAGGCAGACGAGTATTCCAACGACTAGGCCCCTCCAATAACAATAACAACAGATTCAACAATCAGAGTCATCAAAATCAGAGTTATCAGAATCAGAATCAGGTGAAGCAGAACAAGGTTTGTTTTCACTGGAGAGCGGGCAGGTGCAACAAGTTCCCCTGCCCGTTTCTCCACAGCGAGTTGCCCGGGCCATCATCGAATGGCGGCGGGGCGGGGGTGTCGGCGAAGCGGCCGCATAGTTTGGGAGGGGGGTCGGAGGAGGGGTTTTCGACGAGGAAAAGCCCTAATTTTAATAACACTTGGGGGAGGGCTGGTGGGAGTGGTGGTGCAGGAGGGGGCGTGGGGAAGAAGATGGAGAGGGTTTGTAACTATTGGGTGCAAGGCGATTGTCGTTTTGGAGATAGGTGTAAGTTCTTGCATTCTTGGAGTGTTGGGGATGGGTTTTCGTTGTTGACGACTCTCGAGGGTCATCAACAGGTATAGATATGAGCTGATTTTGTGGTTTCATCAACAGTTCAGGTCTGTTATGTAGGATTGAATATTGGACTTGTTTTATGGTGTAGGGTGTAACAGGGATTGCGTTGCCATCGGGGTCTGATAAGCTTTATACTGGCGGCAAAGACTCGACCGTGAGAGTTTGGGACTGCCAATCGGGGCAGGTCTGTTAGCTATGTGTGTATCCCTCTTAGTTTCATCTTTGAGTTTGTGGGATTTTATGATGTGCTTGTTTTATGATCGATCTATTCTAAGCTGTTACATTTTTTGTTGTAGAAGTTTCAACTTCAGTTTCTTGTGCCACCTATCAGTCACTACTTTGGTCGAAATGTAGAATGTGAAATTTGGTGCTCTAGTCTTAGTATACTCTACTCAACTTACCCAGTTCCTATGACTTCGTTCTAAAAGGTGGTTCAGTAGAGGAGGACGTATAGAGCCTTGTTTCCCAAATTGAGAGACTATTTTTTCAAGATTTGAACCTAAAACCTAGACAATTTTGACAGAAGTGTCTGGTTAATAGGTTAAACTTGTCCTCCGGGACTTGAAGAGACTGGTTGTTAACTTAACATCAACACCACATTTGGTGCCAAACTTCCTAGCTAGAGTGACTGAGTAAGAGATGTATTGGCACAACTTTTTGTCTAATTGGCGATTTGTTAAATGAATCTATTTTATAATCTAATTAGCGGGTAGTTAAAGAAATCTACTTTGTTAACATTTCCCTAGATTAGAAAATAGTTTAGATAAAGTGATTTGATATCACAATTTGCTGTAGGGAGTGACATCCGAGTGCCAGAAAGCCCAAAATAAAAGGAATAAGCTTAGTAAGATTTGAACCCGCATAAGCAAAGCACACATGGTATCTCGTATTCTCTTCATTCCCGGTAGCCACACCTCCAGAGCTGTAATCTTAGTGTAAGCCAGGAATGATCTCTCAATTTGAAGCTCGCATAGCCAGAAATCTATCGGCTTATCTAAGCAATAATTAGTTGTTTGTGCAACTCATAAAATCAAGAAGGTTTTGTTACAACAAAATAATTTGCTGCTACATCTGACAAAAGTGAAGTTCCTACTTTGTACCAACACCCGTAGTCTATGGCCAGGAAGACGTGTTTTATGGTTGTTTGGTGGGTGCCAACTGGGTGGTTTGAGAAGGGTTGGGGGGAGGGTACTTACTCTTTTAACCTCATGTATTCATGGATGGGGATAGAACCGTATAAAAGAAGGGAAGGAAAGGAGTGCAGCTGCTAGAATCTTTGACATCAGCTCGAGGAAAACGCGGATCTACTTCTGACTGTTACTAGTCTTGTTGAAGGGAGATTCAATTGCCAATATATGTGGCGAAGAATTCCCTTTGAAGTCTGAAATCTGAATTCGAGTAAATTTTTCCTCGCATGTAAATTATGGAACCTTTAGTTGACTTGGTGGATTGTTAGGGGTGCATATCAGACTACAGGATTCATATTCTTTAAGTTTACTTATAGTCTTGCACAGCACTGCTTCTTCAGTATTTAGCCATATTTCTGCTATCTTTCCATGAGGAGGGTGTAGGGTTTAGCCATAGTTAAGTTGTTTGTTTCCATATGATTTATATTGTGAAACTGCCTGAGAGATCCAAGGAAGACTTGTATATGTCGTGGATAGTCAGTAAAATTAATAGAGGCCTACTTTGGTAAAACAGACATCGTGTGTGGGAATGCTTCATGCAGAGCAACGGAAGCCATGCACACTGTGTTGAAGGTGACCTTATGAGGTTACATTTGTCTCATTAAATGCCACTTTGCGAAATGCTAAGATAGATGGAGCATGCACGTTTAGTGAGACCAGGAGTTGAATGAACCCTTGGGATGCATTGATAACTTCAACTCGAACTTGAAAATTTATCTCTCTCTACAGAGAACTACGAATCTTTCAAGTTTTTTAGGATTGTGTCTTTGTTGGCAAGATGGTATCATACTTCAATGCCTTTCTCTTTGCTCAGATAGGTTATTTCTTAAGTTGCTTTTGTCTTAGCAACTTAAGTTTTATGGCACTGACCATCTTCAATAAAAGATGAGGAAGTACTGTACCTTTGTAATAGTAATTGGATTACTTAGTGGGGGGCTTGTATGCACAAGACAATTATAAAATTATAAATTCTCCTAAAATGTGTGGTTAGACCATATCAAGCTTAAAATAGACTGTATCTTAGTGTTGTACTCCATGTACCTAATGTGAAACCAGTTTAACTTCTTTGCTCAAAGTAAGTTAGTTTATTGTTTACAAAGAGCCGCTTAATTTGTATTGATTTTATTTTCATTGACTACGAATGACTTGACTTCACCTTGTACCAAAGTATATATACCAATGCCATCTTGTTCCATGTTACTAGCAAAGTTGTAACAAGCACTAGGCAGATTAAAACTGTTGAGCCACCTTGTAACAACTAGCTGTCTAAGTGGGGCCTAGGTAATAGGCGGTGGCCACTGTTATGGAGGATGTATGGGTAGTGTCTAAGTCGATATATATGCATATAATACATATTTCGGCTGAAAATATGCATTATGTTTTTTTGCTGAGCTCACCCTCTAGGATTTGCTCATTGTATCCAGTGTGCAGGAGTCATTAATTTGGGAGGTGAAGTTGGTTGTTTGATTAGTGAAGGGCCATGGGTATTTGTTGGAATACCGAATTTTGTCAAGGTGAGTTGGTAATCTAATTTATCTTCATTTGTGTGGAAGTAGTTGCAGTGTTCGTTGCAGTATGAGTAAATCCCTCATGAATCCTTGCTGATTTTTTTGCAGGCATGGAATGCCCAAACAGGTACCGACTTGTCTTTGAGTGGACCTGTTGGGCAAGTATATGCCCTCGTCGTGGGCAACGATCTTCTTTTTGCCGCTACACAGGTACTTTATGCAATACCTTGACGTGCTGACTATTATTGATCGTTAGGGAGCTTCCTGCAGTATGCAGCATTAAAACTTGTTGTTAAACACTTGTAGCACCCTTAGATGTGGGTCTGTATCTCCGGCTAATGGCACAAACTGTTTATGTGGGGTTCTGCAAATGCTATGTTATCATTTTCTCTACGGAAGTTTGTAGATTGCTTTACTTTCTTTTTAGTCATGTATTCTGTACATGTTGATTTTCAGAATTGAACATATTGATATTCAAAGTGGTCATACTTGGTCGCAGGAGGGAACAATATTGGCTTGGAAGTACAACCCCTCTGTTAATACCTTTGAACCAGCTACTTCACTTCCAGGTCACACTGGTCCAGTTGTTACACTTGTTGTTGGAGCCAATAGACTTTATTCTGGTTCAATGGACAATTCAATAAAGGTAAGAAATTTCTTGGTCACATCTTATGGGTATGATTTGTAATGTTCAACTCACGTAATATAAACTTTGTAGAATTTTATTTAAATCCTGGATTTTTTTCACTTTTCTTAGCGATATGTGTATGATATAGCTTGTGTTGCCCCTTAGGTCTGGAACTTGGAAACATTGCAATGCATGCAGACATTGGTTGAGCATAAGTCAGTAGTGATGTCCATTCTTTGTTGGGATCAGTTTCTCCTCTCTTGTTCACTTGACAAAACAATAAAGGTGGATTGTTGTAGCTCTTATCTTTCTGTTTTACCTTGGGTCTTCCTGAATTTTTGCACTTAAATTCCATCTACTAATCTAGCTTACTTCCCTTTCTTGTCTACGTAGGTTTGGGTTGCCACAGAGAGTGGGAACTTGGAAGTGACGTATACCCATGTTGAAGAGCATGTATGTTCACTGTTCTAGCTTTTCTGTATATTTCTTGACAAATGAATGTTGAATTATTATTTATTACCTGTTTAAACCTTGAACATAACGCTGAACTTCCTCAGATTGTTGGGGTACAGATTATCTCCACGGCTTGATTATTGTTGATTGTAACTGGACGACATTTTGCTGAAATTTTTCAATGAAAGAAAGTGTTGCTAGCAAAAAAATTTCTCCATGAATATTGTAGTTCTTTCTTCAAATAAAAGTATTCCCCGTCCCCTATTTATTCTTCTCTTGTTAATTCTTTTGCATAGTAAGGTTACACGGGACATGAAACGGTTTTAGCACGACAACCAAATATGATGGTTCCGCTCTCCGTTTTATTGCATTTTTTCTCCTTGATTGGGGAACACAGACTGATAGAGTTCATCAATTAGCATGTTTAAATGGCAACTACTTATTGCATAATGCTGAGATTTCTTTGGAACTTTCTGACCGGGATTTTGCTCTCTCAAGGAGAAGAAATCAACTGAAAGTTCTTGTATTTTGTGTCGACTTTTTAATGCTGGCCCAGTGCAAATTTCTTGTGGAGCTCCATTATCAGTTAGCAAATGTGAATCGCACAGTATCATGCAGGAGACAATTTTATTTTCCCGTGCTACAGTATATAGAGATTACATATGGTAACTTTATGTGCTTCCATAAGAATGTATCATAAGTGCCAAGATGACCTTGCTAGTTTTTTGGGTTTAGAAGGATCACTTATGATGTCTGCAATATGTTATGGATGATTTTCTTTAATATTCATTATTCTGTGTTCCTTTATCGAGCTCAGATCTGCTTGAGTTTTACAATTGAAGTGTTCAATCTGCAGGGTTTGCTTACTTTTTGTGGGATGCATGATTTGGCATCAAAGCCGCTGCTGCTTTGCTCCTCAAACGACAACTCTGTCCGCCTTCATGACTTGCCATCGTGAGTTAGTTTTTTATGATAATCATCATTGAATAATAAATGTTCCCCACTATTTGCAATTCTGGACCATATATTTTTGGGCTCTATTTTTCTGCGTTGCAGTCCTGTAAATGATCTGGTTGAGTCTTCTGTGTCTGTGTTGGGGTGGGAACATTGGCTCTCTGCTTCTCAAATCACAAGTTTATCTTTGTCCTTGTTGCTTCTAGATTTTCGGACCATGGAAAGATTTTTGCGAAGGACGATATATGCTCCATTCAGGTAGGACCTGGCGGCCTGTTTTTCACCGGAGACGGGACTGGTCAAGTCAGAGTATGGAAATGGTCAGAACAACCCGCTGCTGCAGCATAACATCATCTATTCTCCTATTCCTTTGGATCCATCACTGTGTTCCGCTACATGGACCGTGACAGTGGAGGAAAACAGACTTCCCCATCCCTTAGATGCGTAAGAAGAAGATATCTATTTTTTATGGGCCGTCATGGGTCTAGGTGAGTTTAGGACATCTTACGAAGCCTTGTATTGAGTGAAGTTTTGCGTCGGAGTAAGTTGTGTGTATCACAGTTTTGTGATTCCTTCTGTATCAGTTGGCAATTGTATACGCCATGAGTCTCCCTTCCCTCCTTTTTTTCCCCCTCTGAGTTGTATCCTTGCGACTCTGAGTCGTTTTCATAAACTGCTTGGTTGAAATGGAAGTGTTCTATGAAGGAGAATATACCCTTATACTTCTTTTGTAGCGCAAGCAGTTGGATTGAGCTTGCATTGGTAGTCGTCTTTCCAGAGAATGGCACATGAGGAAACTTGTTATAATGTTTTAACTTCGATAGTATGGGTGAAAGATTAATTTCCTGTATTGTCTACTATGGTGGTGGCAACTGAAGTTCTGTGCAAGCATCTTTACCTGCATTTAGCCCTTACGATCAGTATAGACAAAGGAGGAATATGACAAGGGTGTATGTGATGCTTGTGCATACTGGGTCGATTTTTCAGCACGGAACTTGCTAGATGGTTTCGTTACAATAGTAGGCTATCGCGCATATTTCCATCTTGCCTACTTCAGCAGTACTCGCATCCAATGCTACAGTGCACATGTTTTACCTTCGTAAACATACCCAGTGTCGAGCCTGGTACCTTGCGATGACCAGGAAGCATGCATGTGTGAAAATCTGAAGATTTGATCATCAACTTCACTGTAAAGGAAGCATACTGAAGCTTATCGGAACCAGGGATAACTTTTGTTGCTATTTCATAGGTAAACATCGCGTAAGTGAAGTAACAAAAGAAAACGAGATGTTCAGACTCGGAACACAAAAACATGCCAATGAGAAGAACAATCCGTAAGGCCAACATTCAGCATTATTGAAACATGACCATCAGAAGCCAATAGATCTCCTTTACAAGACGACTGGCATTGGAAAATTACAGTATTACTCACAGCCTCACATGGCATATATGATATATAGGTCATGGTTTATACTCCGAGACCCATATTTTCGTCATCCATGAACCCAAGCTCCCTTTGATGTAAGTGCAACACGGCAATAGTTCGCCACCTATAGATTGAACATAACCTTGATGGCAGTGCCACCACGAGCACTGGTCTCAAAAGCCTCTTCAACCTTCGTCTGAGAGAACTCGTATCTATGAGTTATGAGTGGCTTCACGTCAATCTTCCCGCTGCTTATAAACTTGAGGCACAGTGGCCATGTATTCTTGTAGCGGAAGACACCGATTACATCCACTTCCCTGCAGTAAGTTACAGCAATCATGATCATCATAGCTCACCAAGTCATGGAACTCAGGACGTGAAAAATTCCAATGTAATTCATGTAAAAAGTTGGCAGCATCCAGTCACAACTGCTATTTTTTATATGTTAGATCTTACTGTATGTGCCTTGCTTTGAAATCATTACTATGATCAGATGATCTTACGATGTCACATGATAAGAACACCCCGACGTAGAATAAGAAATATATTGGATAAGTTATAGGACAATATTCATATCCTGACTAACACGAACAAGATATCGGTGAAGTGAATTGAGTACTTCGCTGCAACTGGAGTAAGAGGTACAGTCATTTCACCATGACCCATTCCAATTAAGCAGACTTTGCCCCCAGCACGAGTTGCCCTCAAAGCAGTCGACATGGTTTTGTTAAATCCAGCACAGTCGAATGTTACGCCTACTTCGGATCCCATGGCTTGAAGAATTTGGGCAACCTCTTCAGGAATATCCTGTTGGAGCAAAAAAGTATACTTTGTAGGTCTTACAGTCATATTATGTTTGGTCATCCACATGAATGCGGAAACAAATAGTACTAGATAAGTTTTAGAGCGATATGGGATAGCTTCAAAATAAATAATACAGACCTCTAAACTTGTTGAAACTTTGACAATCTCGTCAGCACCATGTTTCTTGGCAACAGAAAGACGGTAATCATCCACATCCACGATGACAATCTAGGCGCTCCAAAAGCACGAGCTGCAAGCATGGTGACTAGACCGATAGGGTCTGCTCCCATCACCAAGACTTTAGTCTCAGGACCAACATCGGCATGGCGACAAGCATGAACTCCAACACTTAGGGGCTCACACATAGCTCCTTCCTCCAAGCTCACATTGTGAGGGAGCTTGAAACATAAATCAGCAGGATGTACAACCTGTTGCAACCAGAAGCTACTCCAATATTTGGTTGTGGCATCAAAGAACGCTCACGGACCGATTACAAACTCTTGGAACAACTTTACTGGTATGAGCAAAGCCCCAACTAGAGACAGGAAGATCCAATGAAAAACGTCCAACATGTCTAACAAACGGACCAACCTCATTGCCCTCCGAGGGGTTTAACACTTGGTACATTGAAATGTGAGATTTACCTGATTGGCAAGGGATCCATGAACTGGAGGAGTTGCGAAAAACTTCATCTCCGGACACAGATTGTACCAACCTCCTTTGCAGTGATGTGTAAGTCCTAAAGTGTTTCATACTACGAATCGTCCGTCAATATCGTTTTACAAAAAAATATTATGAAGCATTAATGATAGTTTAAATTATGTCATTTACACTTAGACTATTGACGTAATTTTCTTATGTCGTTAAGATGAATAACGAAATTACTTAAAATACATGCTGAATAATATAATGATAATGTACCGTTGTAATTTTTACTGAACGGAGAGAGTAGCACTCTAGATTTGTTTGAACATGGGCATGGAACGCAAGCTTATGAGATACGAATCCGAGATTAGTAGATGTAGAATTATTATGAGAATACCAGCCGTTGATTTTACCAAATTGGGAAGCTCAACTGGGCAGCAGCTGATGTTGGCTTGTAAGTATGATCCATGAAACACCAGAGCATATGACGTCACAATTCTGATAATGGGTTGATATTGATCAATTCAAGGCACTGTAATTCTGCTTCCAACTGCTACATGCTACGGAATTGTGCATGGAAAAATGAGGTTAGTGCAGGAATCCATTGTTATTCTGAATCCTGATCTCCACTCTTAGCCATAACAGATACAGGAGCCAACGCATTTCTATTCATGAAGGATTTCTATTTAAGCCCGATCGCAAGCGGATAACCCAATCCCCAAAATTTCAGTAATGACCCACTCTGAACATTTTTTTGCTCTTAATGGCATTGGGTTCTGGCCAACAGAAAGGAGAACATCTCAAGTTTACAACTCATTTCACTGTTGCCCGTGCAATCTATCTTAGTTTCGTGACATGATTGCATCGCAGCCTGAAGAAGCTGTGGTGGCTGCCAAGCCAGTCCTAATGCCCTCATGATCATGCCGGCATTCAGAATCAGACATTGCAGCTTTGCCATCACAGCAGACTCACTCACGATCATTTGTTGATCTCTAACTCAATTATAGAGAACTAGAACCCAATGGTTTCTGCACGTTACCATCTTCCATCAAATCCCTTAACCTTGATGCGGCATCCCACCTTTCTGCGCCTGCATAGGTGTTCGACAAGAGAACATAATTCACACTGTTATGAGGATCCGACTCGACAAGTTTGTTCGTAGCAATCTCTGCTAAAGCGAGATTTCCGTTCAGTTTACAAGCACCCAATAGAATCCTCCACAGCACTGCATCAGCTGGTATTGGCATAGCTTCAATGAATTGATATGCTCTTTCTAACTTTCCAGATCGGCTGAAGAGATCAACTATGCATCCATAGTTCTTCATTAGGGGCACAAGCCCGTGAACCTTTTCCATGCTTTCAAAATATTCGAGTCCCTTGTCTACCATTCCGGCATGAGCACAAGCCACCAATACTCCAACAAAGGTCCCATGAGTTGGCCTGATATTTACACTTAGCATACGCTCAAAGAGTTCAACGGCAGGCTTTGCAAAACCATTCACAGCCAACCCTGAAATGATTGAAGTCCACGACACGGAATCCTTTTCTGTCATATCCTGAAACACTTCCATTGCTCGCTCGACTAAACCACACTTGGAGTACATGTCAATCAGAGCATTCCAAACATGAATATCCGTTCTAATGTGATGCTTGCTAATAAGGCTGTGAACTTTCTCGCCCTCGTCGAGTATACCAAGATGAGCACAAGCAGATAGCACAGTGGCAATCGTATTTTCATCAGGTTGAACCTTTGCATCTAGCATTGCGTGAAATAGTTCAATAGCTTCCTTAAATTTTCCACCTTGAGAGTACCCTGTAATCATCGAAGTCCAAGACACCACGTCTCTCTTTGGCATCTCATCAAAGAGTCTCCTAGCTTGCTCCAAACTCCCCGCCTTTCCCTGCCCTGTGATCAAAGCATTCCAAGAAACTACATTCTTCTCCCGCATCCCATCAAACGTCCTCTGCGCCAATTCCACCAAACCCCGTCTCCCATACATATCGATCAATGTATTCCCCAAATAAACATTCACCTCAACACCTTCCTCTTCCACATACTTCACCATCTCATCAGCCAACTCCCAATCCCCAAAATGACTACACGCGCTCACAACCTTCATCACCGTCACCTCATCCGCCCTCACCTCTGCACCCCTCATCAACCCGAACAAACCCAAAACATCCCCAAACCGCCCCCACTGTGCATACCCACAAATCATCGAATTCCATGACACCAAATCCCTCACAATCATTTCATCAAACACCTTCCGTGCACTTCCCAACTCGCCGCACAAACAATACATATGAACCAAACAATTCCCAACAAACAAATACTCATCAAACCCAAACTTCACCACCTCACAATGCACCATTCTCCCACTCCAAACCTCCATTCCCCGCCCGCCCCCCTTCAACACAAATATCATTGTCAAATGATTCGGCCTCAATCGCCGGCGTTTCAGCTCAGTATAAAGCCCAATCGATTTCCTGGGATCGCCCAGTTGCGAGAAGCCTTGGATCATGTAATTGAAGAGGAGCAATGTGGGTTTTTTGATGCGGGCGAAGACGATTTCCGATTTGGAGAGCGTGGTGGAGGAGAGCGTGTAAGAGCGGAGAACAGCGGAGATCGACGATGATGGGTTTGTGTGGGTTTGGGTTTTGATTAGATTCGCGTGGAGCTCCGCGATCGGGTTTCGGGGGAGAGGTGGGTTGTAGGGATGGTTCGGTGAGGTCGAGAATTGGCGCCAAAATCGCCGCCTCATTGGGGTTTGATTGTAAGGGGAAGACTTTTCACAGTGATGTTTATTTTGAGGGGAAAATTACAATAATCCCTTCTATTTTTAAAAGTGTTTATTATCAATTAATTATTATTTTTTTGAAATTTATTTATCAAAATATCATTTCTAAATTTTTAATTATCATTTGTTTTTTTTTACAAATAAAAACAAATTATGACAAAATATCGAAATTTATTTTGTGTTATTTTCGATTTCTCAATTCTATACTATGAAATAAAACGTCTTAATTTTATTTTATCAAAAACAAAAGGTTTCAAATTTATATTATGAAATGATTATTTAGTTTAAATTTTATATCTCTATGATAAAATATGAGATCTATTCAGTAACATAATCATTGTATCAATTTTAACATGACTCAATCAAATTATGTCTCAAAACAAAAATATAACTAAAAAAAATGAAAAGCCAAAGTTGATTTTAAAACTACACTTTAAACATTTGCAAGAGATTCATCACTAGCATTTGAAAGCATCAATTTAATGCTCAAAACAATACTTTCCATCTGTGATTTGCAATTTTTTATATCGAAGAAATAGAAGATCATAACATCATCGCATAAGACAATTTGAGCAGTGATTGATGAGCTAGACTTACAAACAAGGATGAGACAAGGAAACTTTAAAACCAACTTCCACATTTCATTCATTGTAATTATATTCTAATTTCTAGGCTTCATGTAGTTGAATTCATATTACAATATAAAATTGATATATCAAATATTTTATGCAACGGATTTGGGTACTTTACTAGGTAAAGATAAGAATTAAACTAAAAATCCTTTCTCACAATAAACCTGAGATTTTTTTGTTTTTGATAGAACAGAATTGAAACCTTTTATTTCATAGTGTAAAATTGAGAAATAAAAAATTTCACAGAATAGGTTTGAATATTTTGTCAACCAACAAAATACCCAATTTATTCCGTAAATTATTCGTTTTCTTCATTTTATTTTATGAAATAGAATATTTCAATTATATTTTTTAAAATGATCTAAAGTTCTAATTCTATTACGTAAAAAAATTCCTAACATCTTAATTTTGGAGATGGAGTTGAGTAGGATGACGGCAATGAAGGAGAAGAGGAGAGGGAGAGTGACTGTGGTGGATAAGGTGGATATTTTGGATAATTTGGAATCACATGAAAATTAAAAATCTTTGATGATAATTATTTGAAATAAAATCCTCTAACTGTTACTTCTAAATCTTCATTTTTATTATAATTTATTGTTGATGTTACAGAAGTAGTGTAGTGGTTGTTGCAATACTTCCTGTTAGAAAAATTTATAGTGTAACTTGATAAATTTACACGGTAATTTATTATGGATATATTCTCATATTTTAGCTATACAATACATTAAAATCTAATTATATATATTCATCAATTTATAATATAAAAATTTCAAAATACTTTCTTTATCCCAATTTAATTGTAAAACATTATTTTTTCACTATTCAATACGTATTTTGAGGAATTTCGTTTATCATTTTAATGATGCAAGAAAAATTATTACACTGGTGCCAGATTCGATTGCATAACTTAAATTGGAATTAGCATTTCACGATAACTTTTCAAAAAATAACGTTTGATCGTTTCGCAACGTTAGTCAAACTTCGTTTTGATAAATACATACTGTCAAACAATTACAATTAAAAATGATAGGAGAGATTGAAATAAAACTGATCGCTTGTAAACGATGGTCCCCCTTCTTATAACAAAAATACTATTTTGTAATAAACTTCGGATAATTGTAATAATTGACTATTCGTATTTCCTATTATTCGAACTTGCCACCCAAGTATTGTATAATAGACTACATTTGGATTATACTATTTGATGACTGTATTTATGCTAGTATTTGAGGTTTTCATTAGGTAATTGTATCGATTGTCACTTTCTTTTATGTTTTTATAAATAAATCAGTCACAAATAATTGTTTTGCTATGGATTTCTATCTGTAACGATAATGACGTCATGCTTCAGCTATGTTAAAAGAATTTTCGTGACGTTACAAAAGAGACGACATCGAGACAATAACGAAGTTGTCTGAGATTAATGGAGAAGAGGAAAGGAGGGAGACGGTGGCGGCGATGATGATTGAGATTGATAGGGAAGAGGAGAGGAGCGAAGGCGGTGGCCGAGGGTAAAGGTAAGGTCATGGATGAGCTTAGGGTTTTGCATATGGTATTTATTTGTATAGAAAAGGTTATTTTAGGGAGAGTATGTTTTAATTTTTTAAAAGTGTATTTGTACGGAATTAAAATCATATGTTGTATTTCTAGTGAAATAAGTTTTAAAAAGTGTACTGGTATATAATTTACTCATTTAATAATTATTTTTAAATTTAAATTCAAAAGATATTGTGATTTGTTCGTCTTGTCTCGAGCTCGGCTTGGTTCAAATAGGCTCGAATGAGTATATGAGTCGAGACAAATCTCTGAGCCTAACTATTTATGAAACAATTTTGACAAAATTGATTCGATTAAACTCAAATCAAATATAAATTCAAACCTAAACCTAATCAAATCCTAAATGATATGTGCAAGCAATGTCCGATTTGGCTCGACTCATTTACAGACCTAAATTTTCATATTATTTATAATATTTTTTATGTCATTTATAAGTTTTTCTGTGAAACTTAAAAGATTTATGTTAAGAAGATATTATTAACTTTCATAAATTTCTATACGCATCACCACCAAAAACAAATATTATGTTTAAAAATATAATACGTCAAATATAGTACATCCGAATTACAACCAATACTGATTTCGATTCAAATCACGCCATGAGGTCATGCACGATCAAAACACAAACACATTGACATGAATCCAACCGAACTCCAAACGCCGAATCAATCTCCACTCAATAATCGATGCCGATTCCAAATCAAAAACCAGATCAACACAACGAAGCAAGCCAATCCAAATCGATATCAATGTCAATTCCATTCTCTCACCGATCTTCCTGACATTAGGATTCCCGGTGAACCGAACATCAACAACCTAACAGTCCTCGCCTCGAACCTCTGCCGGTAACCGGACAACGCCCGCTGCAACTCGACCTCATCGATCGTCTCGTTACCGTCTATATCCGCCGCCCGAAAGCACGCGATCACATTCGGATCCCTCCCTGCCGGAAACAACAACCCCAACCCCGATTTCGTCGAAGAATACCGCGAAACAGATGGAACATACGACGACGACGTCGTGTAGGGATTATTCAGTTGATTTGGTGGCGCATGAGAGTACGCGCTAGAGTAGGCGGTGGAGGCGTGAGGAGGTTTGGGCGGCGCGTAGGGTGATGAGGGTGGCACTTCCGTTGAAGGTTCGACGTAGGGGGATGATTAAGAGTATGGTGAGGGGAACGAGTACGGGGAAGAAGAAAGGGGGTTGGGTCCGGGGATGGGGTTGGTGGTGGGATAGGGATGAATATGGTATTTAATTTAGAAAAGTGAGTGGTGTCGAAATTAGCCAGTTTGAATGTTGAAATGTATAAAATATTTTTATTTAATATTCATTTTTTTAAACCTTCATAGTTTTCATCCTTATTTTTTCTATTTTATCTTATTTTTTTCTCAATTAACTCATAATTATTATTCATCCATCCACTATTTGAACATATTGATAAAAATAAAAATTTCACATAAATTACAATTTTTCTTAAATTAACAAGTTTTGGATGTCAAAATATTCTTATTTTATATCAAATTATTTTTTTCATTATTTTTTTTTTGTACTCACAATTCTCACTCTTATTCTTTTTACTTTATCTTATTTCTTTCTCTATTCATTTATAATAATTATTTATTCATCTATTATTTCAACAAGGACATATTGATAAAAAATATCAAAATCAATGCAAAATTTTAATAATCGTGATATGGTTATATCATAATTTATTCGAGACGGAAGGAGCTTTTTTTTTCATCAAATTCAATAAAAATTTTAACACACATAAAAAATCACGTATCGAATCAAACTCTTATATTTAATTTGAGACGAAAAATATAATATTTATAGTTACAAGTACATAACCGTTGCAACACAAATGTATTTCTGTTTTTATCACTCCAAGGAATAACAAATGTAATACTACTCTCTACGTCTGAATATTGATTCAATGGCGAGATAGCACATATTTATTGATGGAGCTTTGATCCGTTCTATGTGAAAACAAACATCATTTTGTATCAAAAGAAAAACATACTAGCCTTTAAGGCCTCAAATATATTGAATCGTGATATATCATCTCATTAAGTTTAAATATAAATACCTAATTTTTCTATCATTAAAATAATTCATATTATTTTCTCATAAAATGGCATTAAAAGATGTTCATACTATGATCATATTATTTTCTCATATGCTTTGTTAGTTTTAAAATAAATTGAAGTGTTTTGATCTGAAACATTATTTAAATGAGTTGATAAGAATCATTTATATATTTTTAAAGTTTAAATAAATCATATGTCACTAGCAATCAAAAATTTATGATTGTTTCCGTATCATATTATCATGAAATAATAATGAATGGTGATCTATTGCAATCCATTAGCCAAGGAATTGCTTTGATTCCATACTATTTGTAATAGGGCAAAGAATGCATAAAGTCTCAACTGTCACTATATTGCTCAAGTATTCGTACAATTTCCCAATAACATTCCGAAGATTATACACCGTTGCTTTCATATCTCCAACTCTCTGTGCTTGATGACAAACTATACAATTGATTACTTTCTAGGCCTGTAATTGAATAGTTTCAAGAAAGCAATTCGTCTCCTCATTCGCTGAAAACCATTCAATATCTGGATATACATCGTTCTGAAAACCAATCAGCATCTGGATATACATCGTTCTGAAAACCAATCAATATCTGGATATACATCGTTGATACAAATCATATGTACGTATAATGTTAGATTAGGTGGACCATTTTTTGTTCGAGGCCTAATCCAAAGACATATAGAAGCTGCGTTGTCACTTCATTAATTTCAGTGATAACATAAATCCCAAAGAGTTGCACATCGCTATCCTACATCCTTCAGAAACGAGGATTGGTGTCCGTTTGGTGAGGCCAAAAAGCAGTTCTGCAGTTGTATTATACACTTCCGTCCCATAAGAAAAGAAATATGCTTATTGATATAAAATTTGTTACGTTAATCAAATATAGTTTTTTGTTATTTTATCAAATATCATCAATGGCCATGTAATTTATTTATTTTAATCTAATATATGTTGCGGGACTATCATACGTGATTTGATATGAAAACAAAATTTGTATTCATAAATAAAGAATAGTCCAAAATATATATGTGTTGTATTTTTCGGAGGGAATAATATATGGTTCATCATGTTTTATGAATACTTTTGAAAAATATTACTCCTCCATCCCAAAATAATTACTAGCACTTTCATTTGGTATACTATTTCAACATGTACTTTGAAAAAAATTCATTTTATATCTTAATGATGCTAAAAAATTATGCTATCAGGGTCAGGTTGTAATACATAACTTAAATTATCATTAGTGTTTCACGATAATTTTCCAAAAAAATGATGTTTGATCGTCCCGCAACGAAAGTCAAATTTCGTCTCGACAAATACGCATAGTCAATCTATTATAATTATTTTGGATCGAATGGACTATGATTTGTGAATAGTTCTGATTAGAGTTTACACGTTTATATTGTGGGTTTGATGAATATGTATAATGATATATGTAAGTTTAGGTGTATCTAATGAATAGAATTCAATGATCAAGATTAAAATATAAAGAATAAATGCATCTTAAGATTGAAATCAATGACCGTTGATTTTTAATAGATAAACCTAAATTTAAATATAATAAATCTGTTTTTCCTTTATATTATACATGACCGGTTCGGTTTGGATGTTGTGCTTTTCCGTTGGATGCTCTTCGTATTCCAACATTCGACGTGGATAGCCAATCAAAACAGATTCTGACTTCTACTGCGATACATCGAGGTTATTTAGTATTGACAGTGTGGATGCCTTTAAGAATATGAGCACTTATCAATAATTTCTATTTTTTTTTTAAAAAAATCCAAATCAGATCACGCATAAGGTGCTAAACTTAGATACCAAATGTTAATAGTATGATTAATCTTGACATTGACTCGGTTTGATAAAAAATGCTCCACCATCAGTAGCTTACTCGGCGAGAACTCTTTTTGTTCCATCTTTTCTACACACGCTGGATGGCTAAGAGCAGTGGTCTCGCTGAGGTGGTCTAAGTGGAAGAGTCACTTCTGTTTTATCCTCTTAGTTCCACTAACCGCCCGTCAGCGTTGATTTGCCTTTGTTGCTCCGCTTTATCATCATGTACATTTAGTCAGCGAGATATGAGTGGACCAGCCGGCTCGACACAGCGTCGCCCGTGTCATTATCAAACTTTTGCCGCCCGCGTTTTTCTAATTGGGCCAACGAGTAGTAGTCTGCCTGATCTCATTTTTGCTTCCCTCGTTGATTTGCGGGAAGTATTACGTACACCTTGGGATCTATATATCTTCATATTTTTTTTCAAGTTTGACGGAGATAAATTAATAATTTTGACAAATGGCAAAAAAAATATATGTGATGATATAAATATGTTTAATGAAAATAAGTAATTGAGATTAAATAATAAAAAATAAATAATTAATATTAAAAGATAATATTTTAATCTTAATCTTTGATTTATGTTATTTTAATCTTTCACTTCTTCCTGCATAAGAATAAAAAGTCCATGATTTATTTATTATTATATATATAAACGGAATAACATAAATATGTATATCCATGAAAATGACGACAATCTGAGGAGTGTATAGGTCGGGATGTACTGTGAATTCCCCTTGATTTGTCCTTCACCGTTTATTTCTCGTGTTTAATTTTTCTCTTGAATTCATCATTTTGTGCTCCTTTCCCGAGCATATTCTTAAATGAATGGTGGCTTTGTGACACAATCATACATGATATAACTTGGACCTTCCGTTGATTGTAAGTTTCATGGAGTAAATACTACGATCTCTTATATCATATCCGTTGTACTCTCTCCGTATCGGAATTCAGGAAACAATATGACTCCTCATACGGATTTTCGTTTTTGAAATTGATGAAAAAAAATATTTTCTTAATAATATTGGTATTTACTTAGTTGGAAAGAAATTAGTATGATATATTAATAAATAATGATTATTTTAATATTTTTATAATAAATCTATGTGAAAAAGGAAATATTTTTTATATTTTAAGATAATTCAAATAAATAAATATTATCTACTAGCATAATTTAAGATAGAGCAAGTAAAATAAACTTCATTAATTATGAGCTAAATTACCTTGTTACAAGAAAAAAAAAAAAAAAACAAACGGTGGTTTTCCTTTTTCTTTCTTTTTTCTTTTTAGTTAGAAAAAACCTAATAAAAACTAATGTTATCACAGTAGAGGGAGTATATGATATCGAACGAGTGAATTGGCATGACTAATGTTATAATTTCTGAACATGGCTTGCTCTTCATGTGCTTTGTTCACCACATGTAGTGCAGATATTGCATATTTATTAATATTTTATATAAAAAAACTAAAATAAATTTATTATATATTATAATACATCCATTATTTCTTTCACCACATGAAATACTATTCTTTTTTTATAAAATTTTAAAAAAATTTAACATATACATCAATACATGTGTCGAATTAATATGTTTTTTTATATTATGAAACTGAAAAAATAATAAAACTAAAGTCCGTAACATCAATCTTTGCTGGATCTATATTAAACTTTTGATCCCCATGGAGCTTAACGTTCATATTTTATTAGGAGTGCTTAGAGGCCCTAGACACGTAGGAATTTCATTGACACGAATACTCATGCAATATTCACCACTTTATAAGATGCATTTATCATGTTTTGTCAGTACAGCTTTAACATGAAATTAATTCGTGTAACGCATTTAGCTTTTAACTCCTCATTAATTGCATCTTTGTGGGAAAAATTATTTGTCCAATGATGTTTAATTACAATACATGTGTATCTTGCAGCTGCAAGATCCTATGAACAAGCCTAACCGAGGAGTATATCTTTCATTTTTTTATGGTGGAAAAAAAAGTTTTTTGGAGAATTAAATTTCAAACATTATAAATAAAAAACAAAATAATGTTTTATTGTCCGGTATAACGTCTCCATCTTTTAAACTCCATTTTTCTTTTTCCTAAACTTATAATAAGAGTTTACATCAAATTTGGTAAGACAATCACTTCACTTCAATCATGTGTTTCGCACACGAATAATTACACTTACATCAGATAATAAAGAGAAGAGGAAATTTGGAAAAATGAAATGAAAAAGACAACAGGTGTGGAGAGTGAGGAAAAAAAAAGACAAAGAACAGAGCCAAATGCCTCTATCAAACACCACCTCCATGTCCCTCGTGCCCCTCTCTCGAAAATCCTCACCATAAATCATTTTTATTCTATATTTAGTCCTCCTTTCCAAAATATCTATATTATAAATACAACATTCGTCCTACATAAAGTCTTGTATTGTGTTTGAAAAACAACTATAATGAGTCAGATCATGAGATAAATATAAATATAAATAATAATCATATAAAATTAACGGGAAAAAACCACAACATTAACAAACAGCCATCATATACACATATTTTTTTCTGTTTTGCATTTTAAGTTTAATTTTTTTATTTGTGTGGCGCAACAACCGCGGTGGCTGTAATTGCTGCGGCCTTAACCCATAAAATTAGTCATGTTATGAACTCAAGAAGTATTATTGCATTTTAATTTGTTTGATTTACTAAAGAAAGATCGATGGAGAGATATTTTATTAGTGGACTAAAACGTTCGATGACTATGATCATATGAAATAAAACTACACAATTTCGTTTGTTTTGTGATGAAGTCTCATAAATTAAGCCATGAAATATGGGTTACAAACTCTTCCAAATCTCCCCTACTCAATCCTTAGACACCACGCCAATGTTCCAAAGCTAACGTATCTTAATAAAAACTTAGTTGACACACATAATATAAAAACAATTGCGTGTGTCAAGAGTTTTCAGGTCCTTATTCAGCATCAAAAATATCCCCCCACTTCTCTACCCCATTTCTCCTTTCAAGTCCCTCAGTTGAACCCAACTTCCACGCCTCAACTCTCTATAAAAACCACACATCAACCTTTCCCACCCAAAACCCAAACCCCTGTTTTCCTCTGTTTTCATCAATGGCACACAACAACACCCCATCATCAATCCCCCTCGCAAGACTCCTCCGCATAGCGGACACAGCATCATGGTACATATCCCTCCTCCTCGCCTCCCTCATCCTCCTCGCCACCCTCCGCCAAACCTACCCTTTCGACACCGACCACCTCGACCATGGATTGTCGGAGCTGAAGGGCGAGGCGTTGGTGGGGCAGAGGCCCTGCGACGAGATATACGTTGTAGGAGAAGGGGAGACTTTGAATACGATAAGTGATAAGTGTGGTGACCCGTTCATTGTTGAGCGTAATCCTCATATTCAGGACCCGGACGATGTGTTTCCGGGTCTTGTGATCAGGATTTTGGCTTCGAAGAATCACAAGAACAGGAATCTCTTGGAAAGTTGATTGATGTAAGGATTAAATGGCCGGGGTATTTTATTTCTTGTTTTGGGGTTTTCGATCATGGGTTTGTATGTGTTTTTTTGTTTTCTTAGGTTTTTATAGATGAAATGAATACATGATGAAAAAGGGATTGAGAAATGGTTCGTGTTTATGTTGGGAGTATTTCGATTTCCAGAACAGAGTATGGTTGTGTTTTTGCAAAAAGGAGAGAGATCAACTATAAGCAGCATATGCTATTAGGCGGTTTTTCCAATTGATTTAGAACAGAGCATCATGAGATGGGTGCTTTGACGGTTACTGTAATCAGTAAATGAATATCTTCATAAAGAAATGTTGCCGATGCTAGCTTAGGCATTCTCTATTGTTCACCCCTCAATCTTAACCGTCCAATCAGAGCATCGTACACTCGTCTGATCAGTGCATCAGCCCTACGTCAATGTTAAATACATTCATTTGTCTATTTTTTATTTAGATTTTTTTGATCGATTAATTTGTGATAATCATCTTTAACCTCAGTGATAGATTAATGCAATCTTAAAATCCAACAATAAAAAAAAAATCCAAAAAAAAATACAATTAACATTCCTCCTCCTCCAAATCAATAAATGAGACCAAGAGTGCTAAAAAATGATCACAGAGAGTCAGAAACAACTATCTCTAACGTTTCTTCGTGGTATTATGAGTAATAAGAACTACTGCAAAATTGAAAACATTGGTTCTCTCCGTCTATCAATCAGCGATTAAGATATGACGTGACACATTCTTGACGATGACATCAGAAATTTCGTAGTCCGAGACCTGATTGTAGTTTATAAATCGACAATGGTAAGGATTTGTTTGGTATACTTGTTGATTCTGGATTTCAGTAACGCTGGCTCCTGATTCTGGTTTAGATGGCAATGTGAAAATAGTAACGTTTGCGGTAGGGCAATCAAGCGCCTACCTTGGACACAAGATGATCAATTGAATGTTTTTAATTTGTAGTACAACGTATCAGCTTGATAACGTTGCGGTTTGGACTTTGGGGAAGTTTCCTGTATTAAATTGACAAGTGTCGACAAGTATTTTAATGTTGTGATAACCGGTGAGGTTATTGTACGGACTACAACCTTGAACTGGTTTCTTTCGTCAAAATAGGGATATCCTTTTTTTTTTTTTTTTCCTGGTCATGTTTTGACCGTATAGATAAAAAGCAATAGGTAAATCTATATGGAACATGAAGCAAGTCATCGGCCACCTTTCCCCCCAAACGTACTCCATGAGATTCCACATTCCCGAACACGAAAAAGATTGTGTGCATGTTTCTCTCAGTTTTGTACAATGAGATTACCTATGTTGTTATTTTTGATGAGATTATCTATGCTGTTATTTTTGGTTGTCGGCCCAATCGAGTAATAAAATAAACCGTTAAAATGCATCACATGTCATGTTCTTATATCTATACTTATCTCTTCATGTATTTCAAGAACTGTTACCTTCCTGTGAACTCAAAGGTGATATGCTTTTCAGGTTCATATTAAGCCATTTGCTCCCAACGGTCTCTGAAAACTGACCTTTCGTAATCTTTGAGTACCAAGTCTTCGGAGTAGTTATGTTCAAATGTTGATAACTTAAAACTTCAGGATATGGAGCAATGTCAACAAGAGTTCGCTTTCGCTCTCACGTAGAAGGCCAGCCATCTGCACCTTCCAGTATGTCACGGGGTTAGATTTTTCGTTGGTCCGTGACAAGTAGCTACCTAACCCTGGATTTTGTTGGCGTTCGGGCGCCGTCTCACAGTTCAGCACGTTTGCACGTTAATTACCTACTAAAATTATAGATAACCGACCTAAAAACATGTAATGGTTGTACTTAACATAGGAGAGTATATCTTCCTTATGAATGTTGCATCTGGGTAGGTTACAAGGACGGCTAGACGATTTCTTGCTATCTCTGTCCTTGGTTGACTTCACGAAAACAAGTGATTCTTACTAATGGTGTCGTGCCACATTGGTGGGAATCCAACATCAAAATGATGTCGAGACTATCCTATGTGGCATGACATATGGATGTCATGATCGCCTTGGTTGGGTAATCCCATTTAAGAATTTTTCGACATCCAGGGATTGTCGGAGCTGGAGGGCGAGGCGTTGGTGGGGGCAGAGGCCATGCGAAGAGATATATGTTGTAGGAGAAGGCGAGGCTTTGAATACGATAAGAGGTATGCGTGGTGATCCCTTTATTGTTGAGCAGAATCCTCCTATTCAAGACCCATACGATGTGTTTCCGGGGCTTGTGATCAGGATTTTGGCTTCGAGGAATCACAAGAACAGGAAGCTCTTGGAGAGGTGATTGATGTAAGGATGAAAGGGTTTGGGATTCTTGGGTTTTCTTGTTTTGATCATGGGATTCTTTTTGTATTTTGTGGTTTTTAGGTTTTGTAAATGAAATGAATAGATGATGAAATGGATTGAGAAATGGTTTGTGGTTGTGATGGAGAATTTCGATTTGCAGAACTGAGTATGGTTGTGGTTTTGCAAAAGGGAGAAGATCAGCTATAAGCAGCATCTGCTATTAAAAGTTTTTCCAATTGAATTTTAAACAAACCATCATGAGATGGGTGCTTTGACGGTTGCTGTAATAATCAGCAATATCAACATCTTAATACTGAAATATTGACCGTTATAATTCTTCAATATAAGTGCAGCAGTTTGAAAAGTCTCCAACTCATCTATTGATTTTTCATGCGATCACATTACTTTTTCAAATCAACTGTCACTGACATTTCTCTACGCTATGTATTTATGCAAACCGAATGTGGTTTTGTGTGAAGTTGGTTTTACTTGGTTTATTGACATCAACCTCAGAATATGCCAAGCCGAGAGCTCAGTTTGAGGTAAGGGTTTGCTTGATATCGTTGTTGATTCCCGATCTTTGCAACTTTGGCTCCATTCCTATTCTAATTGATGCATTCGTTTTGGATTTCAATGCGAAAATGGTAACGTTGGCAGTAGGGCAATCAAGCGTATACCTTACACTCAAGGTAATTAATTGAAGGTTTTTAATTAGTGGAACAACGTATCAGCTTGATAACGTTGTGGTTTGGACTTTGGAGAAGTTTCCAATTTTGCATTGATGGTTTCCACTAGTATTTTAAGGTTTTGATAATCGGTGAGGTCATTCCATCGATTGAAACCTTTGAACTGAATGCTTTCGTCAAAACAGGGGTATGCTTTTTAATTTTCTGGTCGTGTTTTAACTTTATCGATAAATGGCAGTAGGTAATCTATAAAGAAAATGCAATGACTTTCACAAATAAGGAAATTAGCTTATTCAACTAGTAAATCAGTAAGGATAGTTCCTCGTAATGCACCATACGTTATGTTATTTGAGGTTGTGATCGATCCGATCAGTGTGGCGGGATGGAAACTGTCGCCTTCCTGTTATGGATGAATATGCATATATGTTCCAATATCACTTGAACAATATTGGGGAGAACAGGAATGTACATTCTCCTCTTGGATGTTTTCTTTGATGGGTGAATTTTGGAATTGAATCAACCCGAGGCTCAAAAATAGTTATCATAAATAAACCAATCAGAGATAAAATATTGTATTTAGTATTACTCTTGGGGAGAATAGAAGAAGATGGTCGGCTTTGAAAATAACCATGTCTGTCAACCCCCACAGCTTAAACTTGCTTTTCATTATTTCAAGTTTATATTGAACCGCTGCCTGTAACATTAAGTCTCTGAACCTGAACTTACATCATCCTTGTAAAATATGGCTTCAAGAGTTATGTTCAAATGTTTGATAACTTAATCAAGGACATGGAGCAGCGTCAACCGCTTGCTACCTGACCCTGGATTTTCTTCGCGTTGGAACCTCATCTAACGATTCAGCTTGTGCGCGTGTTAGTATGGATTAGCAGTATCTATGCTTTTGACTTTCTAACGTACTCTAATTTGATATCTGCCATCCGAATTACCTACTAAAACTATAGATAACCGACCTACATTACATATAGTGGTTGAACTTCACAAAGGAGGCGTATACCTTCCTAATTAATGTCACAATCGGATATGCTATCTGGACTATGTACTAGAGGTCTCCTTGGGATCTCTCCTTATTCCTGTCTTCAAGAGAACTCCGGCTGTCATACGATGACTGTTGAGAGAAATATGATCCAGATTACCCATGTTTCGTTAGCTTATCCAGGAGAGCGATACTAACAAAAAGTACAGGAACATAAAACTATAACTAAGAAAAGTTCATCAGGGCAGAGAGAAGGTCAAAAAGCACATCCGAGGACCTTCGGAAACTGTATTTTGAGGATAATATCATTTTTAGATCTTAATCAACAAGTTTGAGCTTTGCAGTTCTGTCATTTTAGACATGGTATCAGAGCAAGGAATACAATGAATAACTGGCAACACCGCCATTACCGTTACCATGGTTTCCACCGTTGAATCACTCAAGCCCTCAATAACATGCAACGATAATTGCCAATCACAGAACAGATTTGAGTTTACTATAAAAGAACGAAAGAGCTTACCCTCAAAGAAGAAACCTGTGATACCCAAAGAACTTTTGATCTGAAACAACATTGGCACGAGATTTCATCTGCTGGGTGTTCTGCACACGACAAGATAAACCAGGGTCATGAGATCAAATACCGCGAGTGGAAGTTCATAGAGACAGATCAGCTGGATGCTGTGAAAGCATTTCACAAAAGCAAGAGAGAGACAGACATGAACAATCAGTAATGCTACAGAAACATTCAATGAACTTTATTCTTGGCGCATCACAAGCATGAACACAAATGCATATTCAATGAGACTTAGGGGAAAAGCAGATTCTTGTCTGTTTGCCTCGACTCTCGCCCAAGAAGTAAGATGAGGAAGGTCATTGTTAATGGGAGAATGACGATGAGGAGGGAGAGAAAAGACTCCAAAAGGAAGGATATACGAGGCATAATCCACATTACAAACAGATGAAGTGATTGTAGTACAAAAACTTGTTTTCTGCTGAAATGAACCATTGACACAATCCAATACATTATATTTCTTGAACTATCAGACTTGCATAAAGACAATCAGAGAAGTAGCAGGGGATCTCTTCCTCGCCAATTAGAATACAAATACGCGTGCACTGAATTGTGTATGCATGGAGGAAAAAACAGAAGAAAGACATGCCAAAGGAGAGTTTCCATCTTGCTGCTTACCTTCTACAGTTCGGTATGCTCCAGGAGTATTCCACAACAGAGAAGCAAAACCGGACCAAAGATTTAGCTATTGCACAAGTTTAGCATGTAGACAGTAGAAGAGATCAAAAGAATGCATGTAAGAACGTTAATGGAGAGCAAAAAATAAGAGAAAAACTTAGTTTGGATGCTTAAGATAAGTCACTTTGATCTTTTTATAATTGCAAAATTGTTCTCATTCAAATTACCCAGCATAGTATTAGAAGCATGGCAGAAACAATTGACTAATTGTTCTCATATTTTATCCTAGACTCAGCGTTTCCGTAACTCTAGCAAATCTGACGCATAGAAGTGGCAGAACAAAATTAGAGTTGCTGATCAGTTTCAGCGACCTATTTCACAGCTTCAAGTTCAACCATTAATTTTTTTATTTAAAAAAAGGGTTCATATCAAGACAAAGGAAGAATCAACAAGCATAGAGAAAGATTTTAAGGATGAGATGACTATAGATCTCAATCAACAGAAGTTTACGCAATGCCATCATTTTTTAACATATAAGAGCAAGATATGAATTACAGTATTCATCAGGGACGAGAATCCCCAGTATCATTCATCCCTCAAGAGCATGCAGGGATAAGATCCCTAACTTACACTCTGATTACTATGTTGGCAAGCAAAATAGACACTGCCAGCGGAAAAAAAAAAAAAAAAAAATTTCCGCAGCATGAGCCATAGAATAGGGAGGAAGATCGTACCAAAAGACTTGTCAACATGACAACAACATTGGCAGGCGATTCCGTCATCATCGGTTGAGTGTTCCAGGTGCTGCTACACATGACAAGATACACCAAAGGTTTTGAATGAGGTCAACCAAACTAAATCAAGAAAACGAGTAATTGACATGCAACAGATTCAAGGCAACTAGGCAAATAACCAGCATGTACAGCAAACAGTGTTCACTATCCACATAACCCACATGAGAGGAATGACACAACATTGCTAGAAAATTGTTACTAGGAAAAGCTTATAACTGACGCAACCAGGATGCAAATATCTTTGTGCTAGAAATGCACAGAGGAGAAACTTTTACACAGTTCTTCTTCGCAGAAAAGAAGTAGCCGCTCGTATCAAGTTAATGAAAACAAACAAAACAAGACGAAGGCAGGAGAAACAAAAGACAGAACAGGATTAAAAGAAGCGTGCAACATTCATGTAAATGATATCGACTCGAAATGCAAGACAGCGTCACTGAAATGTCGAATAAATGCATCAGAGACAACGTTTTCGAAGAATCGGATACTGGTGAAAACAGATTCGATTTCTAACCTTTTTGCTTTGGGGAGTTTCATCGAACAGCTTCTGTGCAGCCTCCCTCAGACCTCCGACCCCTCCTGCGAAGACCAGCCTTCGGCACCAGGACATTTTTTGACGCCAGACAATCAGCGCCGATGAGGACCAATAGGACTCCGGTATCATCTCTCTACTCTGGCTCCGGCGACACAACCGCCGACTGCATGTCATGTCGGCTTTGCAATGTTTCACCGTATCAAAAGTCTTTTGTAATCACCAACACGATTTGGTCCAAATTTGGTTCCCTGCGTCTGAATGCAATTTCGACATTATATCATCCGTCGGGTGAATTTGTGATTAACCCCGTATAATGTTATGTGAAGTTGTACATAAAAAATAAAAAAATAAAAATGGTCACGTGAAGTTATATCAGCAGTCTAAACACTTCCTTATAAAATATTGCTAGACATTAACGTATGTATTGGATTTATTTCAATTCGTTCTACATAAATTACGACACATTATCAAATATATATGTTTTACATTAACAGAGATGTTTCCTTAGATGAAGTTTTATGAGTAAATATTCACAATATTCTTATTTATATCATATATTTTTTTCATTATTATTTTTTTTCTCCATCCATTCACAATTCTTTCTTCCTTTTACTTACTACTACACCCAAGAGCATTTTCGTCTATGACAAGTTTTAGATTATCACGGATATAAATATATTACTCTGTTTCATAAAAATATAATTTTTTAGACGTTTCAAAAAATTACAATATTTTCTTATTTGTAAATTTTTATTTAAAAATATCAAAAAACATATATTTTTACATTATAAATATAAAACATAAAAAAAAATATTTTTTAATTTATATTAATCAACTCATCTCATTATGATTTTTCGTCTTTTTTTTCCTTTAACTTCAACAAAATTTTTGGATAAAAAAATATTTATTTAAAAATCCAAACATAACATAAAAATCCATATAAATAAATTTGTTGCACTTTATAATATTATGGTTTCATACTATGATCGTAGGTCCATGCCAACACAAATCATGGTTCCATTTCCATCTTTCACATGAGTGATATCGGAGATGACAGAGGGAGAGTCAAATTACATTCAGTGCAAACTTTACCAATCACAGCCGAAGCAGGAAACCCCAGACTATAATCTGGGGTTCAGTGTTTCCTCTGAATCGCAAACCCTAACATGAACTTCGGCGAACTACCCATCCTCGATTCAGTCACCAATCGGATCACACTCGATTGATCAAAACTCCGATCGAACTAAAGCAAGTAGAACACGACGACGACGACGACGATGATGATGATGGCGAAGAGGCTTCTGGTGCTGATCGTTTTGGGCTGCTCAGTGTTCACTGATTTGGGGCCTTTGGGGGTTCGATCAGCGTCCCCTCATCTTCATCCCTCTTTGCTCGGCGTCTCGCCTCAAGGTTAGGTTTTGCTTTTGTGTAATGGTTGGTGATGAACGGTGGAGTCCGTTTTGAGATCCTAATGGATTCCCAGAGTCCTGATTCTGACTGTGCTGATGATAGATGAGAAGTACTATGATGGGTCGGCGAGATTGGTGGGTTGCAGAGACGGGTCCAAGAAGATCAATAGATCGCGCATCAATGACGATTTCTGTGACTGTGTTGGTGGCTCTGACGAACCGGGTATTCTCTCTTTTTCTTGTACTGTGGTTGCTGGCATGGAAGAATTATGTCTTTCAATTGATGTGGCCGAGGTTCTTTCGTCATTCTTACTGTGGAGCATAGATTCTATGCTAGAGCTTGAGAGGAGTAGACTGATTTTGGGGGAGATAAAAATCCAAATAGAGGACGCAAGACAGATTAAAAAGAAAGAAAGACGTAAGACAGTGCGACGACCTTTTAGTGCTAGCCATTTTCTCAAAACAGTAACTAATGCCATTTTTCTTCTTCTAGCGACATGTGCATGAAAATAAAAGGTGCATGATACGAAAAAGTAGTTTACTTGCTGTAATTTTTGGTCACCCTAATCTCGAAGCAGCTAGTTCAATTAGTTCTTTGATAATTATAAGGCGAGGGTCTCACTCACACAGTAGTCCTATGGTAGTGCAAGAAAGGGTATTTACAAATTCGCTGCTTTAGCAAAAGGATTATCTAAGAGCACATTGTAGTAAGGAGCAAGGTTATGGCGAAGCAGCTGATCTTGCAATAGGAATTTTGGTATTGGCTGCACCACCACCTTATTGTTATCTTTGTTACTGCCATTAGAGATGGAGCAGTATTCAGCGGCGTCCCTCCTGATCATAGTAGCATTATACTTTAGCCTGGCTATCAATCTTTTCATTAATCGATATTAATCTTGCACAAGCTTTGTATGTTCCTCTTTGTCGATGGGTTCTGTTTCACAGGAACATCAGCATGCCCCAATGGGAGATTTTATTGCCGGAATATCGGTCACATTCCTGTGGTGCTATTTTCTTCAAGAGTTAATGATGGTATGTGTGGTAAGTTTCCTGCACTAGGCCAAGCCTGTATTTTCTCTTTCTACCAAGCGATGACGACTATTGACATTTCTCAGATTGCTGCGATGGGAGCGATGAGTATGATGGCAAGGTGACGTGCCCAAACACATGCTGGGAAGCTGGAAAGGCAGCTAGAGATAAATTAAAGAAAAAGATTGCCACATATCATGAAGGGTTGACACTGAGGAGAAAGGAAGTTGAGCAAGCCAAGGCAGCATATGAGAAAGATCAGGCGGAATTGTCGAAGCTGGAAAGTGAGGCGAAAATTCTAAAGGGCCTTGTTGAAGAACTACAGGGTAATGCTTCATGCCATCCCTTCATTTTGTAGTACTTCCCAGACTTGACCTCAACCAAGTCTTTAGCTTTAGGACGTCGGCACTGGTGTTTTTAGCCTTTCTGTGTCGGATTTCTGTGATGACTGATGACCAGGCTTCTAATGAATGCCAAATGCTTCTTCAAGTGAGACGATGGTCGAATCAAGAATACATAGTAAACCGGAGTAACTTTTAGTGTTGGTTATGGTGATAAAAGTTCAGAAATGTTCTAGGAAGTGTAATAGCTTTATTAAGACAAATGACTTCAGTCGGTAGAGTGTAGTCCATTGACATTGAAGACATGAGGCGCTCCCATGATCTAGATGTCCTGGAGTTAATTTTAAAAAAATTATAAAGAAAGGATCGTGTATGCCTAGGCAGGTTTTGAGCAGTCAAGCCTCCTCTTGATTCGTACATTGCCCAGCCCAAGCCGCATGCCTTGGAGCCTCTTAAAAGTTATCTTTCCGTGCCTCAACATGTATGAGGTGTCAGTGTCAACCATAGGGCACATGAGACTAAGTCCGCTTGAGATATCATAGTTTTAAATACTGGTATAGCCAACTGAAGCAGCTGGGCCGTGACTTCAAACATCGTCTCATATCATAGTTTTCAAGTTAATCCTTGTGACTCACGATGTTATGGCTTCCAAATAGTCATAGATTCGCTGCATTGGTTTCGGCTATTATGCTTTGTGCATTTGACAGCTACCAATGGAAGCTTTGGGCTATTAACTTTTCATTCAGTGGGATATAAATGCCATTCTGTGAAATCCTCCTTTTTTTTTTCTCTTTTATAGAGCGGAAAGATCGAATAGAGGAAGCAGAGGAGAAGGAACGCTTGGAAAAAGAAAATGAAGAGAAGATTAGACAAGAAACAGAGAAGGGAGCAGACCTGGACAAAATAGATGAAGAAGAAGCAGAGAATGTAGAAGAGGAACCCGATCATAATACAGATGATAAATCTAATGACAACGTTGAGCATTCTTCTGATCAGGTTGGAGCTCAAAATGCAGTCTTGCTTTGCTTTTTCTTCTGTGAATGTCTGTTATGTCATTGCCGGTTTCTTGGTCCTCATTGTGATTGTAAATGTTGCTCTGGGATATTGGCAAAATTCAGGGTGCCTGTTGCTGGCAAACACTGTGTGCCTCAAGTTATCAGTTATCACTATAATTAAGCCACAGTTAAAGTTTCATTTTTTAATGGTATTTGCTTTTAATTCTTGTCACATTGTAATAGGTTGGTGAAGTTTATGACGATTCAGAAGATGACAATGGAGTAAGCTCTAGCCCTGGAGGAGAATCTCCGAGCGATACAGTTGAGTTTTTTGCCATAAAAAAACTCCATCTTGCTTCCATGAAATATAGTATAGTTTTCTATTCTCGAGGAGCTTCTCTTTGTCTGTGATCTCAATTTGTGAACCTTTTCGTTTTCATCTTATGCAGCCCTCTGAAGCAAACAATGATGAGCTCGAAGCTGTGTCTGCTGATGATGCCGAAAGAGAGGTAATCATCAGGTGATGATGATTTGCAACGGTGTTTTATATTGCCTTTCAGGAAGAAGTTCAATCTCTTGTTCTCCACCCTCCTGTAGTTATTTTTCGTCATGATGTGTATCATGTATGTGTTCATGCTCACATGCAGTCTCTTTTCACTCTACCAAAACCTCTTATATTTTCCATGTATATTCTGATATGTTTTACCAGGATCACTATTCAAACCCAGTCATGGAGTTAGTGCTCTATGACGCGTGTATATGTCTATATGTACTACTGTTTGAGAGACTAGGTCACTCTCCCTGTTGTGGGATGAGGTCACTCTTTCTGGCTTGTTCTGTATTGACTAGTCATGTTTGCTGTGTATATATTCTGGCTTTTGTTGCTACTTTCCATGGATATGAAGAGACCTTTTTCCTCTGGAATGTAGGAGGAGAATACTGTATCCGAGAATCTTGAAGGCCTATCAAAAGAAGAACTGGGTCGCCTTGTTGCTTCTCGTTGGACTGGAGAAACTGCTGGGCAGAAGGCAGGGGAACCTAGTTCTGTGAAGGATAGTGACGACCTGGAAGAGGCACAAAGTGATGTGCATCACGGGGAAGATCAAGGCTATCATCCAGTGATTGATGAAGATGGTGATGGTGTCGGTGATGAGAATGACGACGACGACGAGGATGATGATGGGGAGGAGGACGAGGATGATAATAATGATAATCATGTTGATCACAATGTTGAAAATCATGTGGATACTAATTTTGCAGTTGAAGATAATGGCGATTTTGATTCTTCATATGATGAAGACCATGAAGATGAATCAGGTCTGTTGTACTTGAGCTTATTTGCTGAATTTAATTCGCTTCAAATCCTTTGTATCTTCTCTGAAATAAATTAATTGTGCGCTAGATGTAAATGCCTCAGGTAACCTGTCTTGGCTAGAGAAATTAAAGAAAAAAGTCAAAGGCTTGTTACATTCTGTCAACTTGTTTCAGACTCCGGTGAACATATCAGGTACTCATCAAAGATAAATTCCTTTATTGTTGCCATAGTTTAAAGTACTGCTTTTCATATCTTTCAATTTCTTTCTCATATACGCATTCTTTATATGGATTTCAATAAAAATAACAGATGCTGCTCGGGTGCACGAGGAATATGCTGAATCTTCTACCAAGCTGTCGAAACTGCAGTCACGGATTTCAAGTTTATCTAAAAAACTAAAACAAGATTTTGGTGAGTGTGGTGTAGTCGTGTAGATCGATCAAGCATGTTTCCTCATTTTGGTTACCTTTTAGTATATTGTCCTTGCAGTGGCATGGCATGATAGTCAAAAAATCTTTTTACAGGGCCTGACAAGGAGTTTTATTTGTTTTATGACCGATGCTTTCAAGTATATCGTTCATTGCCTGCTTCAGATTTTTCATTTTCATCCACATTACTAGCTTGAATACACAGCTGCTGTCGGGGATATTGTTTATTAGTGTTGCTTCTGAGCTTTGGGTTTTCTTGCTGTTAGGTATGTTTACAAAGTATGCCCATATAAACAAGCTACACAGAATGAGGGACATAGTACTACTCGATTGGGGTATGAAATTATCTTGCTAGCTGCTGTTCCTTGTTTTCATTTCTGTCCTGGAAGAAGAAGACGTGTCCATGGTCTCGAGCATTTGTATGTATATTTTGCTCGACAACTACTGCTCTTTGGAACAATTTATGAAAAACAAAGTATTGAGCTGCAGTATCAGCTGGCTACTTAAATTTATTGATGATTTCTTTCTAGCATAGCCTTGTAATCATCCCCTTCTATTTTCTACTTTGATGAAGATGAGTTAATGAGGAATAAGTTGTACTGGTAGCTGGATTTGAACCTAAGATATGGTTGGTTTAGCACTGCATCTTCAGAACCTAAAATAGATGGGCCTTTTTGGCATGACTTATCTTCCCTCGAGATTATTTCAAGATGGTGAAATTCCTTTTTTCCAACCTCACCTTCTTAATCTTCTGTTAATGTCAAAATCGCCTCCGTGTATCTCTAATCTTCCTTTACTATAGAAATATATGTGCACACAGTTTCTTTCATGAATATATGCCTTCTATATCCATTGCCATCATCGCTGAATACTACATGGGTTGATCCTCTGCTTTACTAGGGAGTAGAGTTTTTTCTTTTTGTTATCTGATGAATGCTCACATGTGTTAATTACGTTAATTTTCTTTTTATTACTAATGTTATTTATGTTTCAAACTATTTCTGATTTTAGGAAATGGGAAAATTTTGATGAGTCATAAAAGGTGATGTTCTCAAGCGGCGATAAATGTTGGAACGGACCTGAAAGGAGTTTAAAGGTATGTATTACTTGGATGTTCGATGTCCCTTTGACCGGCACCAAGTACAGGAGGTCCTACTACATTCCATCAACAATGAACATATTTCATCCGAATGCTTAGATAGAATATCCTAACATGAGAAAAACAGATATTATATTGCCTCCTTTCGCTCCATTGAATTAAGCCTTTACTTTGTCTCCCAGGTTAAGCTGGAGTGTGGTTTGGAAAATGCGATCATCGACATAGATGAACCAAGCCGTTGCAAGTAATCTCTCTCTTCCTGTTGCTTCTCCTTTCTCCCCTCTTTAGAATCCAAGACTGACTAGCACCTCAACTCATGCTTGCAACTTAATATTCTACTTTCTTCTTATGGCAGGGATGTTGCGTTGTTTTCCACACCAAACGTTTGCACTGAAGAGAAGCTAAAGGTAACTTTCCCATCTCTATAACCATGTGGCGGTTGCCAATGGTGGTGATCGCTTTGTTTTTCTGGTGATTGTCAGTTGTTGTTGCTCTTCATTAGTAGGTGAATTGGGCGGTTAAATGGATCACTAGTGAATTTGGGAACAGGACGGACAAAATGGGAAAAACAGGAAAAGGGTATAACCTCCCAAGTTGGGGGATGGTGGATGGGTTAATACCAAAGTGATTATGATGGGTGACTCTGCGTCCAATCTGTTGAGTTCCGATCCTTATATGCTATGTCTAAAAATCTCAGTTTGAATTTGATAAAACTCTTGTGATGTTTATAGAAACATATTTAATTTGTGCAGGAATTACAAGAAAAGTTGGACGCATTGAACAAGGAGCAGCCTCAAATCCACGACGAGCTATAGTGGTGGCCGCTCTCATATGCCAAGTAGACCCCAGAAGAGGAAAGGAAAAGTGTCATCTCTATGGGAATTAGCATTGTCGAGAAGAATGGAAGACTATTATAACTCTTCTTCTAGTGGAGTAATTCTTGTTAGATTTCTGCAGATGGGAATGCCTGCAGCTAAGAGGCGTCTGTTGATGACAGAAATCTGCGGCAGTGCGCTTATTCTTCCTGGTGTTTATGATACCCTTAGACGGGAACAAGGACATGGTATGTATGAACTCTTCTTCTATTGTCGGGAATATAGCTTAGGCGAGGACGATTATAGGCTTGTTGAGGGATAGTGCTAAATCTCTGCATTCAAACGATGCTAGGGATGAGTTCTGATTTGCTTTCTACAGATTCCGAATATAGGACTAGTGGAAAACCACCTGGTTAGATCTTTGTGGTTTCATATGATACACTCAAATTAACTTAAAATGAACTGCTGATAATGATATATTTAGGCGTTTTTTCTTGCCTTTGTTTGGGCTGGAGTCAGAATGCATTGCCCACGGTGTATGAGCGTATCTTTGCTTCATCAACCTATGTGTGGATATCTGGTCAATGCTTTTGGAGCACCTTTGGCATATGAACAAAAATGCAGGTTCTTCTAATTTTCTAAATGGGATCCTGCATCAGATTAACTTTTACGTTGGACAAAGTTTTGGCTTCCTGGAAATTTTTGTATACTTATGTTGATGAAAAATGAATTACAAAGCATCTACGTGATCACACTTGAAAGGATTGATTGGATCAGTCGACTTCAAATCTTACTAAAATTAATGGCTTTTTGGATTGAATCAGCCAATCGGATCTAAAGTAGCATATGCTTTTGGTAAGTAATGGAGTTATACTAAACACGAAAACCCTAACAAACATCCATACATCTCTTCATGGTGCTCACGTTACAATGGCAACTGATCCGATAGACAGAATCCATGGCAACTAATATATGTACAACAATTACAATTCCCTTTCTATTTCAACACATTTTGGTAGACTGCGCTACCAGATTGTGAACAGAATTAATCATGTCGAACCATGTAATCAATCCATCAAGCGAAAACAACATCAGAACGAAAGACATACTTGGTGCCCCTTGTAACATTCCGAGCCTCATGTAACATACACTTATCACCATGAATGTGAAGAAGTGCCATTCCTTCAGCTGGAGCTACCTCAGCCACAATGCTATTTCTAGAGCCGTAGAACACAGTTTCGCCTCCAACAAGAGGTTCAGAATCCGCAAAGCTGTCAGCACCGCCTTTTCCTTTGGTATTCGAACCACCACTCAGGTAAATCAATAGCGTATAGTGAGTATGCCTTCTGTCTCCCAAGTCGACACTTTCATCAATATGGCGTCCAAAACGCTGGCCTACCTTGTACCTGGGATGGAACAAACCTTATAGCTATTCGACATAGTTGGATTTAGGGATCTAGCAAAGCAATCTACAGTTTCATCACAGGACGAGGGAGTATCAAAGATTCAAGGCTCAAGCAAAGTGGGTTTCTCGCAGTAAGCACGTCGAATTTATGAATCATGTTTGACACTCAACCAACATCATGTTCATTCTCACTCAAGAAGAAATAACACCTGATTTCATAGCATCATGGAAATGGAGAATATCACAAGAGTTCAACATTACCTATAGAATCTGATAATCGGATTTAAACCAACAGCCACTTTCCCTCGTATTTTGATATCACTGAATAACTCGTGCAGGCCCGTCTCCCAGACACTGGCAGCAAGAACAGGATCATTCACAGATACTCGATCATTGTCTCTGAAAGCTTCGCCCTTTGCAGGACCAAGGCTCCCTTGCTGGACAAAACCATGAGACTCTGCTGCTTTAACAAATGCCTTGGACTCGGACGATGTGAAGAAGTTCTGTACCTGAAAATCTTACATAATAACTATATTGAGATGAATATTGCCCTTGAATAAGTTCAGCATACCAAACCTTGGAAATTGCATATACATTGCTTGAGCATACTTTGAGAACAAACACACAGCAATCCAAATCTGACATATACAAGTCCTAGAAAAGTACCACTACAGATCCACAACTAAGGCAAATTCGAGATCTTGCATGTGTCTGTAAAAGCTCATTACAACAATATTTCAGGTCGAATTTATATGGAAGCTACACAAGATCTGCAGACAGTACAGTCATAAAATGTCCCAAGTTGATTACTAAAAATGTTCCTAACTGCAAAATAAGGTCATGCATAACGGGACAGTGGCTTGTAGAATTCAGGAAGCGAAGACTTACTCTCTACAGTCAATGATCAGCTCTGATCCTAACTCTGAGCATGTGACCAGGACATCTGTTGCTATGCATTTCTGCCAACAGATCAACCTCATTCCACCAAAAGAAGATGTGATCCAAATCTTCTGTGTACTTCAGCCGAAATACTCGCTCTCTAATTCGAATGGCTGACCAAAGCCATTCCTCGCTTCTCTAATTCGAATGGCTGACCAAAGCCATTCTTAACTAATACCTTTCAGCCTAGAACGCATACTCATGTCGCAAAGGCGGAGACTAAACCTCATTATTAAACCTCTCGGGTTTCATCTCTAAACCAATTGCGATGAGTAAAGTAGCCCAGGATGTATATATGTGATTGTATCAATTTCTCCAACTTCAATGTGGGGAGCATTGGGCTGTTAGACCTAATACGCTCTGATATCATATTAAACCTCCGGATTCCATCTCAAAATTAATTGAGATTGAATGAAATAGCCCAATATCTATATATGTGATTGCATTGATTTCCCAAACTCCAAGTGGGTAGAGTTTCCTCCAACATGTTATGCATAAACCTTTACCAATTGGGCGAACCAAAACCACATCAAATTGGGCATTGCCCAGCATGTCAAGACACCAAATACAAACTGTAGTTCATTCCCATTGCTCAATCTTCAAATCTGCAAAAGGGGCTCCAAAAAAATCGGGTTTTGATCACACAGGATAATCCAACCTCCAAAAACCAGTTGTTGAAACGAAAACCAGAAGTGAGTGTGGGAGATTCAGTGACGAATTTCTCAAAACTTGTAAATACAGCACGAATTGAATTGGATGAAATTGCAATACATGGAGAATCGAATTGAAGGGAGACATCGAGGTTTGCTTACAGTGAATAGATCGTTTGCTTTGTGACGAGTGATTTGGAGATTGCGCTTTGGCTTGATTGTTGGCCACAAGCTTCTCTCTGATCCTGCCATTCGATTGATTCCCTTCGCTTTCAATGACTTCTCCTCCTCTCTCTTGGTGTTATCTTCGAATAAGCAACTTTTGTCCCTAGTGGGTGTGTTTGTCTGTAGCATGGGATACAACGAGATTATTAATCCTTGAAAAAAAAAAAAAAAAAGATTAATTAATAAATTATTATGTGATAATTTTATATTTAATTAATGTTTTTGTTTTTTACATTTAGGATAAGAATAGTTACTTCAATTTACAGTTTAAATATATTAAATAAATAAAGAATAAGATTCAATATGATTATTTTTTATATAAATAATTTAGTTCATTGGACAATTATTTTCGAGACTAATTATCACATCCTCACGTATTGGTTCCTCATATGGGGATTCTTTCATATGGCGACTAAATTAGTTATATGAGACTAATAGTGCCTTCCTCTATGATGGTAAAAAGACAAAACAAATATGGGATAAGTAAAGGAGAAGAACTATTAGTCCTATTCTATACATTTAATCTCAAAACAAACACACTCAAAACAAACACATTCATGATGGTTCGCTCAATGAACTCCGCCTTTCAAAAGTTTAACTTCCATTCATGTGATCTACTTTGTCCGTCCCCCAAAATATGTTTTTCTTAAAAGAAAATCCCGAACAATTTTTTAATAATCCACAAATCTGAAACACCTTTTAAATCAGGTTTCGTTTCGTACTCAACAGGTTTTTGATCCATTGACCTCTTCTTTTTTTGAAAGAGTTGGGGATGATCGTAAGAATTTATATATATGTTGATTTTTATAACAAAGATTTATTTGCTTTTTTAGTTTTGTGAGTGAGTGGAGTGAGAAAAAAAATAACGAGTTAAGTTGATGTGATATAAAATAAAGCATATGGATGTTTTAATAGTTCTATAGAAGAAAAATTTAATATGTGAAAATGTTATAATTTTAATGTGATATCCAAATTAGGGAAGAGTTTTTGTTAGATGGAAGAATTACTATGAAACAATAGGATTGTTTTTGGAATATATGGTATCGAACCTATTTCTTATTTTTCATTTTCGTTTTACTAATTGATAAAATAATATTTTTTATTTTGAGAGAGAATATCTAGATTTTCTTTAAAACAATCTTAATTATCAATAAATCGTACACAAGATTTTTTTCATCAATAAATTATCAATCATAATTTATATTCTAATTTGTCATTATGAACAAATCAATACAATTTAGTATCAACTCATATTTATTAATATAAGAAAATATATTTTCGTATCAAATCAAATTACAATGATTACACCATAAACCATAATTCTATCACTTTACTCCCAACACATTGTTACTACCATCATGGTCGTTATTGTCCTCGCAGTCGACATTGCGGTGGCCAGAAAACAAACATTGCACACCCTAGGCTGAAACAGTGTACAACACCGTAGTCATAACTCATCACCGTCATGTCAAGAAACAAACAATGCGCGCTTGGTTGCATGTTACAATCCACAGTGCCTGCACTTGACTGAAACAGTACACATAGCATAGTGTCGCAGCCATCACACCATCGAACAACATCAAAATCCCCAAAAAGCACAATGCAGTGAATGTTTGAAACAATGCGTATGGTTGAAGACTGCACCTGCGCAACATGATACCGATGCCGGTATTTTCTCCACCAAACCTTCAAATTCCTTATTAATGAAGCACGAATGACTGAAAGACGACTCTTTTATCACCACCACCGCAATTTTTATTCATTGGACACACAAAAACACTAACTTTTATAATTTCAAAAGCACCTTCACGACTCCACTGAAATCTCCAAAATTACTACATCATGGACAAAGTGCTCTGCAACCGGTTCGTAGGGTGGTAAGTGTTGGTTTTAGGATTATGATGGTGATGTGTTGAGATAACGATTTTTGTGGAAAAATCTCCCTTTGTTTTTATATTGTTGATCTCTGCAATTTTATCCATGAACTTATTTTCTATAATCAATCTACCAACTATTTATAAAAGGATGAAGGCGGTGCAACGTCTAACAAAAATGACATAGGCAAGTTTTTTTTTTTTTCCGACGCCTACTACAAACATTGTGCAAGATAGTTTTACTTTTCCCTTGACGTCGTTAATTTTCCATGCCATATTCAATGATTACGGCTTACATTAAGATGGTTGTGGTTGGTGTGCGGAGGTGAGAGAGGGTTATAAGGTATGAGATGGAGGGTGAGAGAATTGTGGGTGACGCTGATGATTAGTATAGGGGTGGAGTCAGCGAGCCAGCGAGAAAGTTTTGTAAGAAAAGTAGGGTTTGTAACTTTTTTTACAGTGTTAGGATAGATGGAAAAAAAAAGATGATTTTTTTTAAAAAATAAAAAAATAATTGTTCAATTTAGAAAACATAATTTTAGAGTTCTATTCAAGAATCCCGAGCAAAAGCATATTCTTTCTACTGAATTAAAACACATCTATCAAGGAGGACTTGGGAGACTGCAATTTTATTGAGTATCACTATTTAATAAATAAAATTGAAAATCATTACTTGTTGGTATTATTTTTTTTTTGAAAGGGTGAAATAAAAATTTGTTGTTCAATTTAGAAGTCATAATTCTAGTTTTATTTACGAATCCTAAATAAAAACATATTCTTTCTATCGAGTTAAAACACATTAATCAAGAAGGAGTTCAGAGGCTACAATCGAATTGAGTTTCACCGTTTAATAAATAAAATTGAAAACCATCATTTGTTGGTAATTTTGTTTCCCTTTTTTATGAAATGATGAAATAATAATTTTTGTTATTAATTTCTTCTTTTTAAATGGATGGAACATAAGACGAAAGCAAGAAGGTAGAAGAGTAGTTTTTTTTTGTTTCTATTTTCAGTTTTATATGAGATTAATTTTAAAGATTTGGTTCATAAAAAAACATTTTGGATTGATGGTTTTTTTTTTTTTTTGGTTCCTATACTAGTTTTGGTTTTTAAACTTTCTAACAATAATATCAAACGAACCTTTAATCCTTTAATTCATTACTACTACTTGTTTCAATCAAAAGGGGAACAAGATCTACATATCAATGTTCACAAGTTAATAAACTTCTCTTAACAATCTTCCTTATTCCCCCCTGTCCGTCGCCGCCACCCAATTGATTTCCCACCTTATAACTCTGACCCTCAACGACAACAGAACCGAACTCGTCACACAAGCAAACCGATCGCTCTCAAACAACACGGTCTCCGGCGTCGTCGGTCTCATCGGCGGCGGATCGTTCGACCGCGGAGTGATCCCGAAGCTCCTCCACCTCTGCTGCGAGTTCGACTGCTCCGCCGCGCTACTCAGCGGCGAGATCGGAGGAACGGTCCCCTTGGTGAACGAGATCGATGGAGAAAGCGGCCGTTCGTCGCTGCACACGGCGGCAGACTACAATGCGACTCGGTGTATTGAGCTGTTGATTGGGAAGCGAGGTCGTACAGATCTGAAAACGAAGGACGGTCGGGCTCTGCTTGCTATGGAGCTGGCTTCGATTTTCGGCGAGTGAAATCGACCCTGGCTATCCTTGTTGTGAGCAGCTCCATCATCTCAGTTGCCTTTCATCTGAGAGAAGAGGGGAAGTGGTTGTCTCCTTCAAGGAGAAAGCACGATTTAATACAGGATATCATCACTGACTTATTTCAAATGGATATGAGAATTGGTTGATATATTTCTCCCATGTTGTGATGTCTTTATATCATTTCAAACTTGATGACATATATCTTATAATGTGAATCTCATTTCAAATTTGATGATATTCAATAGATAAGTATTGTGCATTGACATCCTATCATTCCAAATGAAACATGGATTACTTCTTGATACAAGAAATCAATAGTTCAAATTCTTTAATAAGAAACTTGATTATAATACTTATCGTAATATTATGGTTCTTTCTTGTCATGTGTAATTACATTAAGTTGTTGTTGTTTGAGTTAGATATTTTATAAGGTTAAGTACTAAGTGCTTATTGTTAGAAGTAGATACTTTATTGTGTATTATGTTAGGTTCATATTGTTAGACCTAAACACTTTATTGGTAATCTAGTGGTTGAATTTATTATTAATGAAATTCACATGTTTCAAATTACAATGATAACGAGAATGACAATGTGAAAGACTAAATATAGACCTTGATGATGATGACCTACTCGATGAGTAGATGGAGCTTGAATGGAGGAGGTATCATATTTTATTTCGTGCAATAGATAGTTCATTCATATTTTAAGACATTCATTATTTTGTATCAGTTTAATTTCGTTTAAAACTCTTTGGATGTGTTTATCTTCGTTTAAAACTTTGTGGCTGTATTGGAGTTTCAATTTACTTTCGCTCTAGTTTCAAGTTTTTTTATTAAATGTGTATGGTTTCTTTTATTGTTATGAACATGTATGCTGGATCTAGCTGTTAGAACTATATTGAAAAACTTAGGACAAGATTGTTGAGGAATATTATAATTAATAATATATCCTTAAATATAAGTTTTCAACATACATCATAAGGATAAGATTTAAGTTCGATAGATAAGATGTATTTACATTATATAATCATATCATATTATCATAAGTTTAGTCTTCTATAAATATTAACCTGAATATAACGATTATATTATTTCAAATTAGATTTGAAACTTAACATTTTCTCTTAGCTTCTCTCTCGAGAGGATGCTACCAAATTGATCCGCTCAATTCAATAATGGCACTAGATTATACTACCATAACTATTCCTTTACCAAACGTATGGGGCATTGGAACTAGCTTCTTGTTCCACTCTACTCCTGTTCGCTAGCTCTCCAAATTAATATCCGTACGAGGAAGCCGAAGCATATGAAATGGGAATGGCTGGCTACATGTCACGGATGGGCTAAAATGGTGAGGCTTACACTTGAAGAATGGTGATGCGGACTAGCCAAACTTGGAGACAAGCCCAAAACGAAGCCCAATCCAAGATGGAACAAGGCCAAGCCCAAAGTTTATCCAAGGAAGGTAACAACCTAGGGAGGTGAACTTCTAGAAGCCGCAAAGGCTTTATCTTGGGTAGCCTTGTGACATTCGAGTTTGGCTGAGCTCGAGCGAAGGTGTGAGTAGCTTGAGTGCCGCACGGGTTGTGAGAAATCTAACCCCGTGACAAGTGGTATCAGAGCAAAGGTTCGAGCAAGAAGAGAATGGCGGATCAAAGCAACATGACCGAGTTCGTTGAGGAAGTGAACACCGCGAATGTCACCATGCGCAAAGGGAAGGCAAAGTCGAAGGATATCCTAACATCCTTTGAGTCACGACTCGAAAGGGTGGAGGACATCATGGGAAAGATGGTGGTGAGATTGGAGGACGACGTGCCAACCAATGAGACCATTGATGCTCGGGAGGATGCATTCAAAGGTGAGTTGCAAGGTGTTCTCAGCTCATTCATGGATAAACTTCGTAATGAATTCCAATTGCAAGTTGATGGTGTCCGCACGGTGGTAACTTCTCTTCAAGAGGAGTTGAAAGTCATGAAGGAGGATGTGTCGTTGTGCAAAACGGCTATAGCGAATGGAGGCGCTAGTAATGTTGGTAAGGGACCGCGTATTGACGCCCCTAAACCAAAGGCCTTCTCGGGAAAGCGAGATGCCAAGGAGCTCGACACTTTTCTCTTCAACATGGATCAATACTTTGATCACATGGGCATAGAGAACAAAGAGGCAAAGGTCAAGACGGGGGCGCTCTTTCTCTCCGACACGGCGTCCATGTGGTGGCGTCGTCGTTACAATGACATCCAAACGGGTGTCTTCTCTATTGACACTTGGGAGGACTTCAAGAGGGATCTCAAGTATCACTTCTACCCAGAGAATGCCCAATATGAAGCCAAGACACAACTTCGGAAGTTGAGGCAAGTGGGTACCATTCGGGATTATGTAAAGAGCTTCACGGAGTTGCTCTTTCAAATCCCAGAAATGTTGGAAGAAGACAAGCTCATCTACTTCATGGATGGACTTCAGTCGTGGGCGCAACAAGAGTTGCAAAGGCGTGGTGTGCAAACTCTTTCCGCGGCCATAGCGGCGGTGGAGTCATTTATCGAGTTCAAGAAGAGCGATCCTTCCAAACCCAAGGAATCAAAGGGGCACTTTGAGAAAGGTGGAGGAGAGAAGGGAGAAAGAAGCAAGGCGACCACACCAAACTTTCCAAGCAAGGGAAGTTCAAGCAAAGGAGGATGGAACAAGAGCAATTCCAAGGACGCGGGGAAGTCCAAAGTGGAGGTAAAATGCTTCTTGTGTGATGGTCCTCATTTTGTTCGTGATTGTCCGAAGAAGAAGACCCTCTCGGCACTAGTTTCTCAAGTGGAGGAGGAACCCGTGCAAGAGATGGGCTCGTTGAGGATGCTCAACGCGGCGAAGACATTGGAGGTAAAGCCTTCGTCCAAAGGGTTGATGTACGTCGATGCGGTGATCGGTCCGTACACAACTCGTGCCTTGGTTGATACCGGGACGACCCATAACTTCGTCTCATTAGAAGAGGCGAAGAGACTTGGTCTCCAAGTTACCGGCGAGAAAGGGATGCTCAAGACGGTTAATTCAGAGGCCAAACCTATCCATGGTGTTGCACATGGCGTACGACTTCGCATCGGGGAATGGAAGGGAACAATCGATCTTTCGGTTGTTTCGATGGATGACTACCCATTGGTACTTGGGTTAGAGTTCCTCGACAAGATGAAGGCATTTCCGATCCCGTTTGCTAGTGCCATGTGCATAGTAAAGGAAGATGGTGCATGCATGGTCCCGGCGGTCCGACGGGAAGAGAGGACACAAGGGAAGGTGCTCTCGGCTATGCAACTATGCAAAGGCATCAAACATGGGGAACCGACCTATCTAGCAACATTGAAGATGGATGATCAATCCTATTCAACGGAGGTGGTGCCTAACGAGGTCAAGGAAGTTCTCAAAGAATTTTCCCATGTGATGCCGAAGGAACTCCCAAAGAAGCTTCCACCTAGGAGGGAGGTGGACCACGTGATCGAATTGGAAC